>VDFB02095888.1:0-10235 GCA_007258455.2 Sequoia sempervirens | reverse complement strand
GCTAGCTCTGCATTGGTCACCATGGTGTTCTCTCCTATGGATTCACTTCTTTCTAACATTCACTTCTCAATTCCCAAGCCTTGTATGGCTCTGATACCAATTTGATGGGGAGACTTACCTTTCAAGAGCACTCTTGCTCTTCCCAAGACCTATTCTCTGGTCTTCCTAGGGTATTCCTCTCTACCCTATTCAGGGATCTCTCCTAAACCCCTCTCACCTCATAAGACTCTCCACCATTTTCAAATTCTTCTCCATTACTCTCAATTCGCCACTAGGCTTCCCTGGGCTCCAAACTGACCCAAAGTGTCCTAACCACTCCAGGGGCTAGGAAAGGTTATTCTACTATCTCTTTGTTGATTTGACACCTCACTGATCCATCTCATTGGATTCTTTCACCATTCTCCCATCGCTTTCTTGAAAAACTCCATTTTAGGCCTTATAGCCTTTTGCCCCAACTAGGCCTCCTAGAACCCATTTTCTTGGATTTTCTCAAAAATGGTCTTAACAACCCCAAAATATTTTTTGATATTCTTTCTAGTGGTACCCTAGGCTTCAATATTTACCAGGTGTAAGGTCTCCCAAGTGGCCATTCATATGACTGTCCTCATACCTCCCTAATTTCAAGGATTTCAAGGGTTTTAGCTCCTTTTTCCAACTTTGAGGGCTTCAATGACCTCCTCAACTCTCCTCCTTGCACACACATGTCTGGAATACATGTGCCCACACTCCCATGCTCTTTATTGGCACAAACCAATCCATTTAGCAGCTTTCTTTACTGCTGTCCTCTCCAAGCCACTAGCCATAATGCACTTGCACTCGCCTAGTGCTTGATAGTTTCTTCACTTCCCCTGCAAAAAAAGAATCCTAAACCTATATGTACATTATTTACATAGTCCCTAGATTTATTCCAAGTGGCCATGAGAGGAAATCCACGGGAATTCAAGTGGGACTCATTATTCACAAAACTGGCCCAAACCAGCAGTGAGTCCAAAAACCCAAAAAACTTGCAAAACCTTAACCAATTGGTCTAAATGACTAATCTAATGCTAGGTACAGTAAGTAAATGACACAAATGAAACAATCAAAGCATCAGGTTAGTCCTTTCAATCCATTCTTGACTGGATGAAGGCTCAAACACAAAAATGCACTCAAAAGTTGCTGAATTCCAATCACACAAAAATGCTCTCCAAGTCTCAATTTGTGAAAATGAACTTCCAATCTAGGTATTAGGGTTTGGATGACCTTATATACCTTTCTCCCACGTGCTAGGACCCTTGGGTCAGACTTAGAACAACATTAATGCTATTTTTCAACTTTTAGGCCAAATTGCCAAGGCAACATTGCCAAAATGCTCAAATTGCCAAGATTTGTCTAGGAACTCATAAAGTTCAAGACTCTAAGCCAAAACTACCCTAACACACTCTCAAAAAAAACCTAGGGACTTTATATCATAGTCCTTATTCCCTTGGTGGCTGGCTAGAACCACCTACAAGCCAAAAATCACTAAGATCTTCCAAAAGACCTTAAGGTGCTCCTGCACCATTCTCCCCCTGCAACAAAGAGGTTAAGGAACCTGTGATGTCAAGAGTTACTCACTAATTCCATGCTTCCTAAAGTCACTTGCTACTATCCAAGTAGCCTCTAGCTCTGGTTGATGTCTCCACTTCACTAGGTGCTCCATGTATGTCTTGTGCCTAGTCTTCTTCTTCACCCTTGAGTCTAGAATCTTGTCCACTTGTGGGATGATCTGATCTGGTACCTTGAGTGCTTCCACATCCTTTTTTATCTCAGCATTGTACTGTTCTTCATCCATTTTTGGTCCTTTATACTTCACCAAGTCCTTCACATTGAAGATAGGAGAAATAGACATCACCTTGGGTAACTCCACCTTGTATGCATTTGACCCATACTTAGCCAACACTTTACATGGCCCTATCCTTTTCATCTATAACTTGCTTGGTATGCCTTTCTGTAACCTTGTTCAAGTATACCATCACCAAATCACCTATCTCAAATTGTAATTCTCTTCTCCCTTCATCTCTCTTAGCCTTCAACTTTTGATTAGCCTCTATCAATGTCTTCTTTACCTGCTCATGAACCTCTCTCATTGACTGAGAAAAATCATCAGCATGTCCACTAATCCCTTCATATCCTTGTATATCCCTAAGCTCAAGTACACCCCTTGGATGTAAGCCATATACTATTTCAAATGGACTCTTACCCATTGTTCTATTTGTGCTATCATTGTAAGCAAATTCAGCTTGTGGAATCACTTGTTCCCATCCTTGTCCATACTCCTTAGTTAAGCATCTCAACAAGTTTTTAAGTACCCTATTGATCACCTCTATCTGTCCATCCGTTTGAGGATGATATACTGAGCTATGAGACAAGTTGGTTCCTAGCCTCTTCCAAAGATTTTTCCAAAAGTGTCCCATAAACTTCACATCTCTGTCTGCAACTATGCTCTTTGGCAACTCATGTATCCTCACTATCTCTTTGAATAATAGGTGTGCAATGTGACTAGCATCATGTGTTGTTTTGCATGGTATGAAATGGCTCATCTTGTTGAATCTGTCCACTACAACAAACACACTGTCCAAACCAGTTGGTGTCCTAGGTAGACCTACTATGAAGTCCATGCTTATGCATTCTCATGGTCTATTTGGGATGGGTAATGGTTGATAAAGACCTGCATTTGTTGATTTTCCCTTTTAATTTTGACACACTCCACATTGCTCTACATACCTTCTTACATCTCTTTGCATCTTAGGCCACCACTAGAACCTCTCCACTAAGTCTAGTGTCTTGTTCAAACCAAAGTGACCACTCAAACTGCTATTATGCTTTTCTTGGATTAGATTCTCCCTCATGGAACCTATAGGAACACACAATTGCTTCCCCTTAAACAATAAACCATTTTTCAAAGTGTAATCAACATATTCACTGTGAAAATGATTTTCAAAATCAATACATACCTTGTATATTTCTGAGAAATCAGAATCTCCTTCATATAGGTCTTTGAATCCTTCAACCCCTATGCTTTGTAGTTGTATCTCTTGGACAGTAAGCAACCTCCTACTAAGAGCATCAAAAACCTTGTTGTTAACCTCCTTCTTATGCTTGATGGTAAAAGTGTATGACTGCAAAAACTCCATCCACTTGATATGCCTCAAACTGAGCTTCTCTTGAGTGTTATGTAACTTAAGGCCTGATTGTCGGTGTATACCACAAATTCTTTTGGAAATAGGTAGTGCCTCCACTTCTCAAGAGCCTGCACTAAAGCATACAACTCTAAGTCATAGGATGAGTACCTAGACTTTGCTTCATTCAACCTTTCACTAAAGAATGCCACTGGCCTGCCTTCTTGGCTTAGGACAACTCCTACTGCTATGTTACTTGCATCACATTCTACTATGAATGGTTTGTCAAAACTTGGTAAAAATAAGATAGGTTGGGTAGCTATCTCCCTCTTCAACCTTTCAAATCCTTCATTGGCTTCTTTGGTCCACACAAACTTTTTTTCAGTCCTCCTTTGATGGTGTCAAGAACCAGTGCACAAATTTCACTAAACCTTCTCACAAATTTCCTATAGAATTGAGCTAATCCATGGAAACTCCTAACTTTTGTCCCTGTCTTTGGAGTAGGCCAGCTAAGAATGGCTTCAACCTTGCTTTTTTCCATCTTCAAGTTCCCTTGGGATACTAAAAATCCTAGATAGACCAATTCTTGCTTCATGAACTCACTCTTCTCAAGGTTTATGGTGAGCTTCTCCTCTTGAAGTTTTCTCAACACAAGTTCTAGGTGCTTCATATGTTCTTCTTTTGTTTTGCTAAAGATGAGGATATCATCTAGGTAGACAACCACAAAGACTCCTATGTAGTCCTTCAAGACCTCATTCATCACCCTCATAAAAGTGCTAGGTGCATTTGTAAGCCTGAATGGCATCACTAACCATTCATACAACCCTTCTGTTGTTTTAAATGTTGACTTCCATTCATCTCCTTCTTTCATCCTAATCTGATAATAGCCACTTTTCAAATCAATTTTGGAATAGAACTTAGCACCCCCTAAAAAGTCCATTAGATCTTCTATCCTAGGAATAGGAAACCTATATCTAATGGTTATCCTATTTATGGCCCTAGAATCAGTACACATCCTCCACTTGTCTCCCTTCTTAGGTGCCAACACAACTGGAACAACACATGGACTTATGCTCTTTCTGATCAGCCCTTAGTCCAAAAGTTCTTGAACTTGCCTTGCTATCTCCTTATTTTGCTCTGGTGTCATCTTGTATGCAGCCTTGTTAGGTAGTGTTGCTCCTGGTATAAGGTCTATTTGATGACTGATTGCTCTCTTGGGTGGTAGTGTAGCTGTTGTACCTTCACAAATGATGTCCCTAAACTGATCCAATAGTCGCTTCACTTCTGCTGTCATAGGTAGCTGATTAGATAACTCCTCTTCCTTTGGCTTCAACATGATTGCATATGCCTCTCCTTCTTCCTCCTTTATGTCCTTTAGGAATCCCTTTCCACTCATCAAAAGTGCACTAGTTTCTGCCTTTTCCACTGTGTTTTCTTCTATCAAAGACTGAATTTTATAAGTCACTCCATCCTTCTTGAATGAGTACTTATTCTCCCTGCCATGGTGTATTGCCTCCCTGTCATATTGCCATGGTCTGCCAAGCAGAAAATGGAATGCATCCATTGGTAACACATCACATAGTATCTTGTCTTGATACTTTCCTATAGAAAACTCAACCCAAACTTGTTCATTGCCCAATATATTCTGCCCTTTGTTCAACCAAGTAACCTTGTAAGGACACACATGGGGTATCTTGATGAGTTTCAACTTTTGTACTGCCTCCTCTAAGATGACATTATCAGTTGATCCAGAGTCTATGATGACCTTGCAAACCTTACCTTGTATCTTGCACTTGACTCTAAAAAGAGCTCTCCTTTGTTTGTGTTCATCCTTGGTAGGTGCTTTGATCAAAATCCTTCTTAACATGAGTTGTTCTCCTTTCTCTGAATCCAAACTTACTTTTGAGTTTTTAGAGTAGTCCTCTTCTTGGACATATGTAATCTTCCTCTCACCTTGTGAAGATGTTGGCTTGTCTGGACACCTATAAGCTGGATGACCCAACTATCCACAATTGTAGCATTTCATGGAAGAAAAGTGTGAACTTCTCCCAAAGCTTCCTAATCAGCCTCTTCCACCATTGTTAGAGCTTCTACCTCTGTATCCCCCTCTATTATTTTCCTCATGGGATTGTTCTCCAACCTTGGAATCCCCTTGACCTTTGTTCTCATGGCTTCTTCCACCAAAACCTCCTCTATGTCCACCTCTAGATTCTCTACCTCTTCCTTTACCTCTAGTATTGGAATCTTGTTTCTTTTTCAGTTTCTCTGCCACCTTAATAGCCATTTGATAGCAGATATGGAGGGTAGTAAGTGTGAAAAGACTCAACTCCTCTTGTATGTTCCATCTAAGACCGTTTAGATACCTAGCAACCTTGATGCTTTCAACTTCTTGCACTCTAGATCTAAGGCTTAGTTTTTGGAACTCCTCTATATATGCAGCTACATCTAGGTCTCTTTGTCTGAGATTTTGTCTCTTCTTGTGCAATTGAATATCATAGTCTTCAGGTAGATAGTTCTCCTTCACTTTAGCCACCATATTTTTCCAACTTCCTACGGGTTTCTTGCCTACCTTCTCTCTTTCTTCTTGTAGAAACTTCCACCAAGTTAGTACTTGTCCTCTTAGCCTTGATTTGGCTATGTTCACCTTTTGTGCCTCTGTAATCCCATCACATTCAAAGTGATTCTCCATTCCCTCAATCCATTCCATAACCAACTCTGCATCCATTCTTCCTATGAACACAGGGATACCTTCAAGTGCCTTGCCACTCAAAGCCTTCAATGCTTTGAGGAAGGGTTCCTCTACTAATGGAGGGTTAGGTTCTAGTTCTATGTCTTCCTCTATTTGATTCTTACCCTTATCTTTATCCTCTCCTAACTGTACCTTCATCTTGCTTGCAGTCTCTGCCACCTCTTCTAGTTTGTGCTTCATCTCTTCCATAGCCTCTTCAAGACGCTTATTCTTTTCTTGTTACTCTGTCAAGTATCTAGCTAGCTCTACATTGGTCACCATGGTGTTCTCTACTATGGATTCACTTCTTTCTGACATTCACTTCTCAATTCCCAAGCCTTGTATGGCTCTGATACCAATTTGATGGGGAGACTTACCTTTCAAGAGAACTCTTACTCTTCCCAAGACCTATTCTCTATTCTTCCTAGGGTATTCCTCTATACCCTATTCAAGGATCTCTCCTAAACCCCTCTCACCTCATAAGACTCTCCACCAATTTCAAATTCTTCTCCATTACTCTCAATTCGCCACTAGGCTTCCCTAGGCTCCAAACTGACCCAAAGTGTCCTAACCACTCCAGGGGCTAGGAAAGGCTATTCTACTATCTCTTTGTTGATTTTACACCTCACTGATCTATCTCATTGGATTATTTCACCATTCTCCCATCGCTTTCTTAAAAAACTCCATTTTAGGCCTTGTAGCCTTTTGGCCCAACTAGGCCTCCTAGAAACCGTTTTCTTGGCTTTTCTAAAAAACGGTCTTAACAACCCCCAAATATTTTTTGATATTATTTCTATTGGTACCCTAGGCTTCAATATTTACCAGGTGTAAGGTCTCCCAAGTGGCCGCTCATATGACTGTCCTCATACCTCCCTAATTTCAAGGGTTTCAAGGGTTTTAGCTCCTTTTTCCAACTTTGAGGGCTTCAATGACCTCCTCAACTCTCCTCCTTGAACACTCATGTCTGGAATACATGTTCCCACACTCCCATGCTCTTTATTGGCACAAACCAATCCATTTAGCAGATTTCTTTACTGCTGTCCTCTCCAAGCCACTAGCCAAAATGCACTTGCACTCGCCTAGTGCTTGATAGTTTCTTCACTTCCCCTACAAAAAAAGACTCCTAAACCTATATGTACATTATTTACACAGTCCCCAACTTGATTCCAAGTGGCCATGAGAGGAAAGTGGCGTGAATTCAAGTGGGACTCATTATTCACAAAACTGGCCCAAACCGGCAGTGAGTCCAAAAACCCAAAAACTTGTAAAACCTTAACCAGTTGGTCTAAATGACTAATCTAATGCTAGGTACAGTAAGTAAATGACACAAATGAAACAATAAAAGCATCAGGTTATTCCTTTCAATCCATTCTTGACTGGATGAAGGCTCAAACACAAAAAATGCACTCAAAAGTTGTTGAATTCCAATCACACAAAAATGCTCTCCAAGTCTCAATTCGTGAAAATGAACTTCCAACCCAGGTATTAGGGTTTGGATGACCTTATATACCTTTCTACCACATGCTAGGACCCTTGGGTCAGACTTAGAACAACATTAATACTATTTTTCAACTTTTAGGCCAATTTGCCAAGGCAACATTGCCAAAATGCTCAAATTGCCAAGATTTGTCTAGGAACTCATAAATTTCAAGACTCTAAGCCAAACCTACCCTAACACACTCTCAAAAATAACCTAGGTACTTTATATCATAGTCCTTATTCCCTTGGTGGTTGGCTAGAACCACCTACAAGCCAAAAATCACTAAGATCTTCCAAAAGACCTTAAGGTGCTCGTGCACCAAGGTTATTTAGTCTTTCTTTGGAAAAATAAACTTTGTAAGGAGATTCATATCAAACTTTGTTGAGATTTTCAAACCTATTTCAAATATTTTGAAGAAAGGGGTGAAGATTGATTGTACAACCAAAGCAATTGATGCATTTATATCTATAAAAAGAGCAATCAAGGAAGCCCCAGTGTTAAAATCCCCTGATTTCAGTAAACCCTTTCAGATATTTTCATTTGCATCATACCACACCATTGCACCAGTAATGTTACATAATAATGATGAAGGGTATGAGCAACCAATATCATTCTTCAGAAAATCTCTTCAAGGAGCATAACAAAAGTATGACATTACAGAGAAGCAAGTGTATGCACTTGTCAAAGTTGTAAAAGATTTCAGACCTTATTTGGTAGGTGCTAAAGTGATTGCATATGTTCGTAATGCTACAAAAAAGGATGCATTTTTGCAAACCGAAGTTACAGGGAGAAGGTGTAGATGGATTAATAGAATTCAAGAATTCAATATTGAAATCCAAATCACCAAATTGGTAAGAGGAAAAGGGTTGGATAAGCTCATGGTTGAATCCAATCTTGAGGCATATTAGATATGCAACATAGGGGAGGAAGAAGGTATGATTGCAAGCATAGAGAACACCTCATGGTATACTAACATAATGTATTACCTCAAAAACCAGAAATGTCTTAAATACATGAATGAAAATAGAAAAATGACATTGAAATTACATGCCTCAAAGTATTTCTTTATGGACGGAGACTTATATTGGAAGAACAAGGATGGAGTGTTGTTGCTATGTTTGGATGAAACACAAGCCAATCACATGTTGAAGGAGATGCATGAAGGAGTCTATGGAGGAAATTTTTTGGCCAAGACCACTGCTCACAAGATCTTAAGAGTTGGATACTACTGGCCCAGAGTCTTCAACGACTCTTTTTCCTATGTATGAAAGTGTGAAGCCTATGAAATTTTTTCTGTTAAAATGAAGTATCAAGGAGGATTTCCACTAATACCAATGCAAGTTGAAGCTCCATTTCATCAATGGGGGATTGATTTCATTAGAGAAATACCAGAGAAATCTAGTGGAGGTCACAAGTGGATACTAGTGGCAACTGACTACTTTACAAAATGGATAGAAGCCATCCCTACAAAGGAAGCCACTAGTAAGGTTGTGATAAATCTTCTAATGGAGAAAATCATCACAAGATTTGGAACACCAGTAAGGATAATTATAAACAATGGTATGTGCTTTAGATCGGAAGAGTTCAAGGGATTTTGTGAGACTTATGGCATAAAAATTTCATATGCATCTTCATATCATCCACAAGCAAATGGGAAGGATAAGTCAAGCAACAAGAGTATCCTAAAGATAATTAAAAGGATGATGAATAACAATAAAAAGGCTTGGGATACCAAATTAAGGTTAGCAATTTGGGCAGATAGAATCACAGTGAAGAAATCGACTGACAAATCACCTATTAAGTTGGTCTATGGGATACAAGCAACGATGTTGATGCAAAACCTTTTGCCAGTATATAAATTCATTCTCTAGGAGGATTTAGATATCCTTGAACCCATGGAAGATAGGATGGGTCAATTGGTAGAACTAGATGAAATTAGGAGCTTGGCCCAAGAGCATAACACAAAAAATGCAGTCATAGATGAAGTACTTGTTTAACAAAAAGGTGAAAGATAGAAATTTTTGTGGTGAATAACATGGTCCTATTTATGGAATGCCAGGTGTCAAGATAAAGGTAAACATGGGAATTTTTAAGCTCTTTAGATAGGGCCATTTGTTGTTATAGGAAAAGGTGGTGAAGATTCTTATTATCTTCAGAATATGTCAGAAGAAGATCATGAATTTCCAGTGCATGGACAATTCCTGAAACACTTATTTTCTTAAAAACTAATTTTCCATGCACAGTAGTTTTAGGTCCCACCCTGCCCCATCCCATTCAATCACATTCACCCATGGTCTTCCTCCCGAAGATCATTTATGGATTCTTGCAATGACCTTACATTCATCCATCCCCAATTAGAGCCAATGTTGGACCTAAAATTTACACCTTGGTTTTCACATATCTTTTTCATTCCATCTCCATTATAAAACCCCTTACCCTTGATTTTTATTGTATTTGAATAATAAAAAAAATTCCCTCATGTACATAGCTTCTAAAATAAAGCCTTTCATTATCACATTAATATAAATCCCTTCCTTAGTGTCCTCCCTTGGCAATACAAGGCTTGTCGTCGAGAAATTCCCTTATCGGCGAGAGATTCACAAATGTCTCATAGATATGATGAACAGATGTCAAGATGGGAATATCAAGGAGACCCATACGTCTCAAAGAGAGAAGCTCACATGTATCTTCGAAAAAGGTTCACAAGGGTCTGATGATAACACCAATGAGGCATACATATGTTGGAGTGAGAAGATCAAATGTCTCTTCAACAAGACATGGTATCACTAACACTCAAAGAATAAAGAATCATTTTCAAGAAAAGGAAAGACATCTAAGACATCGAGAAGAAGTTATAAAATAAAATAAATTGTTGATAAAGCACGAA
>VDFB02095886.1:0-22694 GCA_007258455.2 Sequoia sempervirens | reverse complement strand
TACTCCTACACACAATTTGTATGGGTAGCGTTGCGAATTCTCTTTGGGCATTTTGGCTCTTAGTAGAGGATAGATCTCTTGTTGATTGCTTGAAGCTATGTTTTTACGTTAGAGAACTAAACATATTAGGGCAGTACCTTTTGTGGTGGCATGGGGATATGCTTGACAAGGAATGAAATCATTTTCAACAACAAATATAATCCACCTTTTCAATCCTCTATACAAATCAAAATTTGTGTATGAATACTTGAAAAAGCTCCTACTATAAATGTTGCTAGGATGATCATTGAGGTGAAGAAATGAAATCATTTTCAACAACAAATATGATCCACCTTTTCAATCCTCCTCTATACAAATCAAAAATTATATACAAATAATTGAATATACTCCTACTAAAAAGGTTTCTAGGATGCTCATTGAGGTGAAGGTTGATAAAACTTTTCCTAGGGGTTATTTTAATGCGGCATGTCAAGACTAACTTGGGTTTTGTGTTTCTTGAGTAGTTCTTTACTTGAATGAAAAATATTCTATCCTTTATAATGCTAGGTTGGGCATGTGATTTAATAATTGTGCTATATTACATGCTCTTAAACCATTCCTTACAATTGCTTGGAAACACAATATGAATAGGATAGAAGAGATGAGAGTCTCTTTGGTTGTTATTAATTGGACACGAAAATTGTATAGGATGAAGAGTTTACTTTCAACACCAGTTTTTTATCATGTTAAATAGTTAGCTTAAGGATGCAAAACCTACTTTTAACACCATTTTTTTATCATGTTAAATAGCTGGCTTAAGCCTTTGTTTACACTTCAAACAACCATGTGTATCATGGATCAAATACAACTATAGGTGCCCAGTCCAAAAATGGTCTATGGGTGAAGATGGAAAACCTTAACTATTTTTGATTTACCTCCTATGCAATGCTCTAGATATATGATCTTTAGTCTATCTTTTGTTATATTTTCACATTGTGTTTGTTATTTTGACATTAAATAATTTTGTATTAAACTTTATTTGTAATTTTTTTTCCCCTTAACTATCTTATAATTTTCTTCCTTTATACACCATTTATTACTCACACTATATATAAATTTTTTCTTGAAATAAAAACTAATATAACAATACTGCTCATAAATGGGACATGCTTTGAGTTACCCAACTACAGCCAACCATCTACCTATTTGTGTTACACATGATGAATACAGCAAACCTCTATAAAATAGAGATATTTATTAAATACAAAAGAGGCGTCCTTACAGAGAGATGAACAAAATGATTTCATTGCTCAAAAACCTTATTTCCGTTTTTATTGCATATTATCTTCACCGATCGAACTTGATATATACAAAATATGAATCATCTGTATTGACCAGATAGATGATACAGACAGGTTAAGGACACAATCAAAAAACGCGCTTGCCTTGTACAAGATGCATGCCCTGGGTACCAAATTTACTTATCGATTCCCACTAATAAATGCACTAAATGCGCTAGACTGAGGTGGGAATCCCTTACTTCCATGTACTGCAACTAAATTTTTTTCTTCATTGTCAAAATAGATAAACAAAAACTAGAGCAACCAAAACCGTTTGCAGAAACAGTTTGGACTGGACGAATGTGTGAATTTGGCTGCTACCAGCTATTTGGGACATCGTTGGCTGGGGAAGAGACAAAGTAGAGTAACAGGAATAACCATACAAACCAGAATTACCTTCCAGACGAAGCCCTTTACCCATTTTCTTAACGAAATCAGTGGAGAAGGGAACAAATCCTGTGAGCTCATTGTTACTCAGCTTCATCTCATAAACATGGGGTATGCTACCAAGCTGTGCTGGAATAAAACCGGTGAGCCTGTTGTTGTGGAGAGCAAGATAGTTAAGCTCTTTCATGGCTCCAATGGATTCTGGTATCTTTCCCACCAGTCCTGCCGAAGAAAGCCCCAGGCTTCTCAGCTTACCCCCCGGGAAACCCCAGACATCCGGCAAAACTCCGCCGAGCGGATTCCCGTTGAGATGAAGATCCGCTAAATTCGGCAATTCGGCCAAAAATGAGGGCACGCCGCCTGAGAGCTTATTATGGCTCATGTCAAGGAGTTCTGCGTCTTGAAGCTGCGCTAAACCAGGAGGAATGGTGCCGTTCAGACGGTTAAAGCTCAGGTCCAGCTTAGCCAACCTAACAAGCCTGGAAATCTGTAGTGGCACGGCTCCTTCCAGCTGATTGCGGCTTAGATCCAAGATGACCAGCTCCCTTAGCTCCCCCACTGTAAAAGGAATCCTTCCGCCAAAAGCATTATCGCTCAGAACAAGCTGTTGAAGCTTCTTCAGATTCCCAAGCTCTACAGGAATGGGGCCTCCAACGCCGCTTCCCGACAGAATAAAACGGCGGAGGGCAGTAAGCGTGGCCATTTCTGGAGGCAAAGTGCCTTCCATTGCTGGATTGTCCTGAAATACAAGCTCCTCAATATTTTGCTGTAAAGCCCCAATGTAGTCAGGAATGGTCACCTTAGCGTTGACGAAGCATCTGTAGAAGAAAAGCTTGCGGATATAGCGGAGTTCGGCGAGATGTGGTGTAAACCCTGCGTTGGCGGCACAGGGAGGGTTGTTTGCCGAATCCGCCACCCACCCGAGGCTCATTTCCACTATATGCCATCTCCCCTCGTCTGCGTCCCACCCGCACACCACGCCGTGAGGGCCTCCTGTGCACAGATTATCCGGGAACAGATTTCTCCAGTCAATCTCTGAATTTACAGCCTCCAGCACCTTGTATGCCGCTTCCTGCTCTATGCTGTCCAAGGCCGGTTCTGCGTAATCATCTGCTTCTGCGTTAATTGACAGAAACAGGAGCCGGACACACACAGCCACCACAAAACAATGCTCTGCGCGCAGAAGCATCATGAATCTCACAGAAACATAAATGCTCAGCACCCAGGTAGTATTCCTTCCTAATGCAACAAAAGCCAAATGCGAATGCTTATTGTAGGGTGCGAAAAGTTGTGAATAACCAATTGCTGTAGTACAGGTTGCAGCGAATATACGCTGTTTCGTACCGTTGTCTTTTCGTGGAAAGGGGTTTAAAATTGACGCCGGTTTACATATTTTTGGCTTTAACCATTAAATACTCTCAGAGATCTGATTTGTCTACATTAATTTAGTGCCGTCAATTTTAAGACGGTTCGAAGGTTGTGCCTTACGAAGGCATATTTCCAAAGATATCACACGAATATCATGTTACCGTAGGTAACCGTCAATAGGAAATAGAGGACAAACAGCGAATTTCTTTCTCTTTTAAAACTAATTTTTTTCAGATATTAATTATTTTCACTAAAATAAATATGTGTTCAATTTTTATGACACTTTCTTTTTTTCATTTTACTTTAGTCCACTAATTAAACTTCAAATCAAGCTTAAAGCGCGGGAACAAAAATAATTAATAATATTAAATTCCCACATAATTCTCGCCGAATATATATTGAATTTGTAATTATTTAATAAAATTTTCAGACACGTACCCTGACTTCGCCTAAGCCGAACAACTCGGGGCCACGTCAGCAAGCGGGTCACACAATTGGCACGTACCAAGGGAGGATATGACAGGTTGGCGGTTGCACGAATAGAGATCCCGAGACGTGAAGTGAGATCTCGGCGCCAGCATGTCAAAGAATTTGCCGCCAACGAGAAAAGAGTAAGTGCGGCTCACGTGGAACGAGAGAAAGCGACGCGTCACAGGTGTAAAGGCACAGTACACGCGGGCGGCTGGCCACAATTCATGATGAGGTGAGAAGTGTGTCCTCCGGCGTGCAAGGAAACCGTTAAAAACTTAGGCAGAAGCGTGAATTCCAAATTGGAGTGTAAACGCGTAAAGTGGGCGGCCGACAGGCCTGGAAATTGACGGCTGTTGTACTGTTGGTTGTCATTTGTGGCCGCCGTGTACGTGCGTGGCCTGCAAATTGACGGCTCAGTCCTGCGCGCTTTCTTTTGGCCGCAAGGTACACGGCAGTTTTAAGACCTCTGCGTTTTTAAATATAATAAAGAATAGTTATTTTTTAGAAAAGAGAATGAATAAAATGTACGCTCTTCGAAAATTATTATTATTAAATTTCGGGAGTAGAAAGTTAGGTAACTTTCTGATTAGGTCGTACAAAAGTATGATTGAGCACAGTTGGTATGTAAATTATTAATTAATTAAGAGGATAGAGTTAGTTTAATTATTTAATAGTAATGACGGTAGATGTATGATGATGAAATTACTTATAAATGGGATTTCAGAGTGTTAGTGATTTTAGAATTTGTCTTATTTCTGAAGTAGATAATTACTTATTCAAATTTTGTAATTGAAAGGTTTGTACTAACAATTTTGTCTTCCTTTCTCACAATTGTATCATTTATTGTGATCTTGTCTATATCAATTAGGGGAGAGGGCCCAATAGTCGCGGCAGTATTCAATAGGTCGCAAGTAACCCAATCGCGGAATATAATACCCACAGTCGCTTATATAATGTCCCAATAGTTGTGGATTTGACTACCCATAATTAAAACACAAAGTATGCTTTGATCTAAAACAACCAATCATGTATACTCACATCAAATACCAACTACTCATGATGTAATGCACGAATTAAGCCCACTATTTTTGGGCCTTTGACACCTTGACGCAAACACAATGGCACTATATTTGATGATGTGGCCTTGAAACCTTAGTTATAAGCAGAGAACTTTGCCGCTAAGTCACTGGTAAAAAATGTGGGAGTGATTTTAGAAATTTCGACGAGGGGATAATTAGTAGCGCCAAGTTGAAGAATTGTACTCACCGGGCCCTCTCCCCTATGTGTTTAAGAATATTTTTACTTCTTATGCAATAATTAAGTAATGGTCAAGGTGGGGTAAATAAACACCTTTTAAAGCTTCGCTTTGATAGGATTGAAGTGTTAGAATTTCTTGAGCCTATGTCAAGTAAATGTTTAGAAACAATTATATGGAAACTTAAAGAAAGCAGCAACCTCTTGGTAAGTTTTGATGTAGTCTCTCTTTTTACCAAAATTCTCATTCCTAACTCTATCTAGAAATTATCAGATGCAAATTAAATGATGAGGTTGCCACCTTGGTAGAATTATGCTAATATCTACATTTTTCTCTTTCCAAGGTGTTGTCTATGAGCAAGTTCATGGTGTCACCATGGGCTCCCCCTTTTTGCTATCATTGTTGACTTTTACATGGTGCATTTTGAAGAAATGACTTTTCACTTCTCCCCTCTCAAGCCAAGGTGGTGGAAACAATATGTGATGATATCAACATTTGTTGGCCACATGGCCTTCAAAATTTAGAATTTCATGCCCACCTTGCATCTCCTTCATCAAGGAGATCAAATTTGGTAACCAATTCCCCTTCCTTGAATTTTTTTCTCCTCAAAAAACCCGATGGATCCCTAGGACACAAAGTGTTCCACAAAGCTACCCACATCAATATCTATGTCCACTCTTTTTCTCATCACCACCCTAGCCGAAATATTGGGGTCATTAAAACCCTAGCCTTAAGATCCTATCAAATTTGTGATGATGAAAACTTAATCCATGAGTTGACTCATCTTCATCAACTCTTCAAATGGAATGAGTACTCATGTAAGAAAATCTCAAGAGCCTTCAACCAAGGCAATGTGAGATTCCTTTTCATCACTAAACCTAACCATTCTTCGAACCTCCCTAGTGCATGCCCCCCTTATATTAAATCTCCCAAAAAATCTCCAAGATCCTTCTTAAAAAAAGGCCTCCATTGTGCTTTCAAGCCCCTCTCAACTTTGAGAAAATGTATCCCTTCTCCCAAAAACTCCAAGGACATGTTTCTTGATTCAAGAGACTATAAGGTTGCATGTTCATGTGGCACACCTTATATAGGTGAAACAAGGTGTTCTTTTAGCACTAGAATCAAAGAGCATAGTGTCAACATCAGACATGAACAAGTTCTTAAATCAGCCATAGCCATTCACTCCTCATCAACCAAACACCATATTTGTTTAGAAAATACTCAAATCATGTTAAAAAAAGATAAATTCTTCACGAGAAAACTCAAAGAATCCATCAAAATCAACAATCACTCCTTGAACCTTAATCATGATGAGGGGTGGAGTTTGAGTATTTCTCAACATCCTTTGTTATCCAACCTAAGAAACCACCATATTCAAGTTCCCATTGTTAACTTATTTGTTGTCATTTACCCTCCCCTTCTTTCCTTCCTTAGGATTGTGTGCCTTGCCTCTTTTGTGTTTTCTAGTATTGATGCTTCAATTTCATGCATTTGAGTATTTTCCTATAGGTTATTTTTTGGTTTCATTTTTAAAGCAGGCTTTCTCTCTTTTTTATTTTTCGAGTTTTATGTATGTATATATGTATATATATGTGTGTATGTATACATATATATAAGTAAATAATGACAATTAGGGTAAATACATGGGTCGGTGCAGGATCATGATGGGCCGAACAGGGCCCTTAAGTGGCAATGAAAATACAGAAAATAGACCTAAACAACTTCACATAAGAATTTAAATAGATAATAAACATAATTTTGAAAATATGTAGGGATAGAATTTGTAGCAAATTAAATGTAGTTTGTAAGCTACTAGGCCCTTTTTGGAAAAAAGTAATTTGATTTGGTGAAAATTTAAAATTTCAATGTAGTAGTACATTAAAATTTGAAAAAAAATAAAAGTAGGTGTTTATCTAGCCACCCTAATGATGAGAAAAAATAAATAATTTGTGTTTCAAATGTTTCAATATAAGTAGAGGAGACATGCCCAGATGTGACATATTTTTTTGTAATTTTTTTGCAAGTAAATAATTAGTTATGAATTTTCTAGTAGGAATTTTAAAAAATATTAAAAACCATTTGTTCGACCACATTTATGAAATTCATTTTTTTTTAAACTATAGTTTGTGAAGCATAGTGTGTGACGCATCTTTCAGATTCAAAAAAATGTATAATCATTTAAAAGTTATAAATGTTTTTCAATCAGCCTATCAATCAAGACTTTACACATAGTGCATGTAGAAAATCAATAATAATTATCTATTAAATTCAAAATAAAGCATATCTTATATTGGTAGAAAACTGACAATTTGCTAAATAAACTATTTTTATTTTATCAAAATCAGATGAAAAATAGTCATAAGCATGAAGGTTGAAGTTCAAAAAACCTTTGTAACCCCTCTAAACACGTTGGGGATGTTGACTTTTCAGGTTGGACACCCCCAAGCCAAATCCCAAAGTAATACTGAGGCAAAATGAATATCCGTTATTAATGGATATCCATTTCTTTTAATTAGAAAGATTAATATATAAATATCACTATAGATTTAAATTTAACTTGTTATAATATATATATATATATACATATTTATATATATATATATATATATATATATATATATATATAATATAATATAAAAAAAAAATTAACAATAATTACTTAAGTAAAATAAATCATTATAACTGCAATCGAAAGTCTTCTTAGATGGCGCGCGACGATGAGCTGGTGCGAAATTTAGCAGAGAACCAACGAACTCGCTAGGGGGACTTAGTCGCGGAGGATGGCGCTGCTCCAGGGGGAGGGGTGAATGATGCAGGAAATCACTTGTCGCAATGGGTCTTTGAAAATGGAGTCTGGGTGGAAAAATGCCATTCGCTCCACAGGCAGAACCAGGAATGTGAAAGGAAAACTGGAACCTAGAACAACTCCCAAACAATGTCAAGGGATGGAAGATCCTCGAAGCATGCACATAGGCCTACAACTCACGGCTAGAACAACCAAAGATAGGGAGTGAACGGATAAAGGCATGGGTGGTTTCGAGAAAGGAATCATGATGACGACCAACCATACTCCAATTGGCATGCCAGAGGAGGAGGTGCTCAAAATCGAACCAACAAAGCTTGGAGACAATGTCAACACGAATCAACAACGCGAGGAGGAATATGAGTTCGATAGAAGGATGAATGAAATAGATTGCGATCTTTTGAGAAGGAAAATAAATAGAAGAAACTTTCACTCTAGGGAAATTAGAGAGGTGAATCTGCACCCCAAAGGGCACAAATTATACCAAATGCCTTTAGAGTTGATCGAAAAAAGAGTAGCCAGGCTATCAGTGCATGCTCTTTTTGTGAAATGGACTGGTCCAGGTTGCCCAAGTGATGAGATTAAAGCCTAGCGGGAGAGCAAGTACGTAGACTGGGTAAGCATCACTTCCCTTCCAAATTCCTTTTTTCTGATAGAATGCATAGACATGGACTTGAAATTGGAAATTTTAGGAGAACCTTTGTTCATGAATGGCCATTGGTTTCATTGCACAAACTAGCAAGATAGTTTTGATCCATGGAATTACCGATTGACTCAAATTCCAACTTGAATCAAATTAGTTGATTTACCCTCAGAAATTTGGAATATAGAAGCTATGACAAGATTAGGCGATGCCCTAGGAGTTTGTATAGGAGTGGATGAGGATTTCATTAATGGAAAAGAAGGATCAAAACCTTGTGTTCTGGTAGAAGTAGATGAAGGGGTAAGGATATACAAATTTTTTTAGATTTTGACCAAGTTCGGAAATTGGCAGCAAGAAATTGAGTTATGGGAAGGGTCAGGATCAAAAAATTTCCTATTCAAGAAAACTCTCCAAGAGAGCACCTCAAACAAGGCATCAAATGCTAACATAGATAATATTGAGCAAGCGGAACCGGAGGCAATGTTATCATAGGACACAAATCCAGAAGTGAGGCTTGAAGATGGGAATGATATGCCAGCCATGGGAGTCATGGATGGCTCCTCCAGAGAACCTCCAATTTTTCTCTCACAGAAAATTGGAAGTTTGTCAAGTGGTAATACTCAAGTCGAGCAATCCCTCATTGCCCTCATGGATGATACACAAGTCCTCCAGAGGGATATCCAAAACCAACTAAAGGAGTTGTCTGAAGGAGGAGAGAGCGGCGATAGGCCTCTCCTTCCTTTTGTAGCCGAGCCTCAGGTGAATCCACTAAACCTGGAAGAAAACAAGGATGCCCCTTGATTGTGGGAGGAGAGGACCTACAAAGAGATAAGGAAGACAATGATCAATTCTCAGAGGGAGAAGAAGAGCCTTGAGAGGAGGCAGAGGAAAGAGAATTGCTGGAAATTAACTAGAGCAATCTAAATCAAAACTTAAAGGCCCCAACATCAAGAAAAAGGGCAGTAGGGGCAAGACGTCAAATTGAGCCAAGTTGATGATTTACGCTGCAGGATAGAAGAAACTAATATTGGGGAAGGAGAGCATCCTTCCCCAGGTAGAATGAGGCTCATAACATGGAATGTTAGGGGTGTCAATGCCCCTGACAAATGGCGTATGGTCAAGCGCCAAATTGACCAATCAAATGCAGATGTAGTGTTACTTCAAGAAACAAAATGGAACAAGAAAGAAAGCAAGAAAAGGTTGGGCAGTTGGAAACAATGGAAAGGGAATTTCAAGGAGTCCTCAGGGGCTTCTGGGGGATTGGGAGTTATCTGGAACCCACTCTCAGTGTCAAGGGAATTAGAATCAAAAGTAGACAATTGGCAAGTAGTCAACTTCAAAGACATAAGAAGAAACATCTCTTTTACTTGCATAAATGTATATGGGCCTATTTCAACGGAGAGAAAAAAGAGGCTATGGGATAAAATCTCAGAGGAAATAGATAGCAAAAGGTCAGGAAAAGTAATTGTAGCAGGTGACTTCAATGCTACACTAAACAACTCTGAAAAATAGGGGGGTCGGGAGAATAACGACTATTCAAAGAGACTTCTAGGAATTTATTGACAAAAACCTTCTATTGGACCTAAAAACAAGAAATGGTACCTTCACCTGGTCTAATAGAAGAAAGGGATTCACCAACATTGTAGAAAGGCTAGACAAATTTCTCCTTTGGGGCAACTGGAGTGATTTGGAAGGTTCCCATGAAGCTCAAATCCTTCCTTTCACAAGCTCAGACCATTTCCCAGTCCTTCTGTCTTGGGGCCAGATTGACCCTCCCAAAGGCTGCCCATTCAAATTTGAATACATGTGGCTGAGAGACAAGAAGTTGCCAGACTTAATAAGTACCTGGTGGAATGAAGTGAGCTTCAATGAAAAAACATAACTTTACAAGATAAATAAAAAGTTGGGCTACATAAAAATTAAATTGAAGGATTGGAACAAGACCCACTTTAAGAATATTTTTTAGGAGAAAGAGAGAATTGAGCAAGAAATCCGAGCCTTGAATGAGAATGTAATAGAAAGGGGGATGGATGCAGCTGATTATGATAATTAAAAAATGCCTAAAGGATGAACTGGTAGAGATCCTTAAAAGGGAGGAATGCTACTGGCACCAAAAATCAAGAGAAACCTAGCTAAAAGATGGAGATAGGAACACAAAATTCTTCCACAAATCAACCATAGCCAACAAAAACAAAAAGAGGATTATGGAAATTAAAAAAGCTAACGGTGAGTTAACTCAATCAACTGAAGAAGTCAGTAAAGAGGTAGTTGATTTCTTCGAAACCTTGCTAAACAAGGAAAGCCAAGTTAACAGGGTCTCCAGGGACAAGTTGTTGGCTACAATTCCCTCCATCATAATAGAAGAACATAACAAGCTTCTATACCAAAAGATATCCCTAGATGAAGTAAAAGTTGTAGTCTTTCAAATGAACCCGGATAAGGCTCCAGGCCCAAATAGCTTTCTAGCTGGATTCTTTCAAACCTTCTGGGATATAGTAGGGAAAGATCTTGGTGGAATAGTAGAGGAATCTGGGAAAAGAATGACAATGCTAGGGGAAATAAATCACACCTTTCTGGCCTTAATTCCCAAGAAGAAGGATCCCCAAACAATGGGTGACTTTAGGCCAATTTCCCTATGCAATATGGTATATAAAGTGGTTATAAAGATAATTTCCAACATGCTCAAAAAGGTGTTGCAGGAGGTCATCTCTGAGGAACAAAGTGGCTTTGCCCTAAGTCGGTCCATAGGAGAAGGAATCATTGTAGCGCATGAAAAAATCCATATAGCCAGGAAAAATAAAGAGCCTTGTATGATACTTAAACTAGACATCCTGAAAGCATATGACATGGTAGACAAGAGCTTCCTGTTGGAAGTGTTAAGAAAATTTGGTTTTGGAGATAATTGGATAAACTGGGTCCGAAGCTACATTTCCACTCCAAAATTCTCGGTCCTGGTTAATGGATCAACGAATGGTTACTTTTCCTCCTCCAGGGGGATAAGACAAGGTGACCCCCTGTCCCCATTTCTATTCATAATTATGGCAGAAGTGTTGGGAAGGGGAATTAAAAGGCTAAGAGAGGAAGGCAGATGGAAAGGAATTCATGTAGCCAACAGCTTGGAGCCCTCAACCCACTTACAGTTTGTTGATGACACAGTCCTAATGGGTGAGGCAAGTAGAAGGGAAGCAAGAGAAATCAAGAACTTCCTGAATGACTATTGTAGTGCATTAGGGAAAGACATCAATTGGGGAAAAATTGGAAATTTTTTTCTTAAACACCCAGCCAAGCCTACAAAGAGATATAGCAAGAATTTTGAACTTAAAAGTTGCCTCCTTGCCTGGTCAATACTTGGGGATTCCCCTATTTGCGAGCATCAATAATAATTGCTACTGGGAACACCTGATTAACAATTGCAAGAACAATTTAAGAACTTGGAAGGGAAAATGGCTCTCATTGGTTGGAAGACTCTTGATGGTTAAATCTATGCTATCAGCTATCCCAGTTTATTCAATGTCCTGTCTTAAAATTCCCAAAGCAGTGGAAGATGCTCTCACCCAAATTTTTAGAAGATTGTTTTGGAGTGGCATGGGAGAACAAAAAAAATTCCTCTATTGGCATGGGATAGGTTTTTCTTGCCCAAAGAAGTTGGAGGTGCAAGGATAAGACAACTTCCCATCATGAACCAGGTCATGGGAGCCAAACTAGTTTGGGATATACACACCAAAGGACACCATAGATGTGTCAAAATCATTAAAAGAAAATACTTGGATTCAGACAATCCAACAAGAATCCTTACAACTCAGAATCCCCCAAGAGGCTCAACAATATGGAATTTCATATTGGAGTGCAAGGACATAATTGCAGACCATGTCACATGGGAAGTTCATGATGGAAAAAGTGCATCCTTTTGGAATGACTCATGGTGTGGGTAAGAACCCATTGGTACTAGGCCGGGTCTAGAAGAAGTAAAAGCAGAAACCTCTAGAGTTTGGGGACACAAGGTAGCCAATTATGACAAAATGGTTTCACATAAAGGAGTATCAAGTTGGATTTGGAATGATTTTCATCCTCTCAATGCCCCCCAGGACCAGAAAGAAGCACTAGAAAATATTCTCAAGGAAAGATACTTTGTTCCATCTAATGAAAAGGACCAAGTTAGGTGGTGTGGATCCTCAACTGGAACCTACAAAGTGAATCTAGGATACAAAGCCAAGGAACTAGTGTTAGCCTGACAGGACTGGTCATTCAAATTGTTTTGGGGAAACAAATTCCTACCCAAATCTAGAGTCTTTGCGTGGCTGGTAACTCAAAAGAGAATTCTAATAGAAGATAGACTAGCCAAACTTGGTATCCAAGGATTGGGAAGGTGTAGCCTATACAAAGAACATGAGGAGACAAAAAATCACCTCCTATTATCATGCCCATATGCAATGGAATGTTGGAAACCTGTGAGAGTCAAACTGAATCTTCAAAGCCCTATGCCAGAGGATCTGTCAACTTGGTTCAAGATGTGGCCTCAAAAAGGAAACAAGTCAGTGTTTGGTAGCATTTGGCAAGTCACTCCATCTGTAGTAATCTGGGAGCTTTGGAAGGAAAGAAACAGGAGAATATTTCAAGGGAAAGAATTGAATAAGGATTGGTTGTGGGATAAAATTGAGAGAGCAATAGTTGAACTGGTCAATGAAAATGCCCGGAGGGTGGCAAGAAAAATGTATTCACAAGTTGGGATGATTGTTTGATCAAGAATTTCCCGGGTCTCAAACCTCCCAATTTGAATGGGAATAGCTCCCTTCAATCCAAAAGGATTGAGACTGTTTGGAAAACTTCAGATTCAGGGTGGTGGTGCGGCTCATGGCAACCCAGGACCAGCTGGGGCTAGGTGCATTGCTCGTGACTCTGAAGGTAAGATTTTAGCAGAAAGATCCATCCCTCTTGGCAATTGCACAAATAATGAGGCAGGATTTAGAGCAACAGCATTAGGCCTCCAGCTTGGGCACAAATTGGGAATTGGTTAGGTACACCTGGAGGGAGATTCAATGATAACAATCAATGCAATTCGCAAGGGCTCCACACCTAATTGGAAACTAAACCATCTACTGCAATAGATCAAGTCACTATCAGACGGGTTTGTAGCCTTCAAAGTTAATCATACATATAGGGAACGAAACTCTAGGGCAGATGAGCTGGCAGAATTGGTCTTTGAAACCGACAGGTAGGACATCCACGTGGTCAACCACAGAGAAAGCTTTCGGCATCGTTTACCATCGCGACAACAATAAAAAAGCATATGGTAATAAAGGCAATAACTTGGCATCATTCTTGACATGACAAGGGTCAATTCTAAGTGTGCAAAGTATAGAATAATCAGGGAATGAAGATCTCCTTACAAAGAGTCAGAGGGTGTATTAATAATCATTATAGGGAATGGGCACCATCACCAAGTAAAGTGGTGGCTTGTCATGCATGAAGGTCATGTCCAGTACTTCAGGCATCATGAGGCAACAAGCCCTTGGTTACAAAAGACAAAGGTAGCTTCTTAGCATTCTTGTATCAAAGCAAGGTTAAGATAGAATCATCTGGAAGGCGAGGTGCGATTTGTAAGACATGGAGGCGCCATTTGCACTAGACACAGACAAGAAAATGCAAGCTTTCAAAGGGGAAATATTAGATAAAAGACTTCAAGGAATGCTGCAATCCTCTCATCCTCTCATTCTTTGGGCAACCAAAAAAGTGGTCGGACCAGAGTTCCTGAAAGCTTACCACAGGGCCATAAGCAATACTGAAATTCCGGCAATGTTTCTTGTGGTCTTACTACATATGGGAGTCTCAAAGGCGATAAGTAAAAAACTGACCCAGATGGTCTTTGTACATGCCTGGCTGGGAGAAATAGATGCAACTCTGGACAATGTGGATAACAATAGGAAAATCTTGATGCCATAGAACTACTACATGCTACACATGAGAGGTCGTGAAGTGATGAAATTCCCCTTGATACACACTATCGACCTAGAAGGTTTCAAGAAATTATGGGCAGAGAGGGACAAAAACATCTTCTTTCTTCTCAAAGTAGTGAAACTAACCACAAATCTACCTCGTGGTTGGGTGTTGAGGTACATTGCGGATGGAGGCTTGGAAGAAGAGGTAGTTGCTGGTGATGATGAAGATTGGGACCTAGGTGAAGGGGAAGAGTGGATTTCTAATGACCAAAGAGACCTTGAGGAAAAAGTGAAAAACCCAGCACATCTGAAGTGCGATGTAGACTGTCCGGTGGTAGCAAGTTATAAAGCGTACATGAAAAGGTGCGAGTCTACGGAGGATGAAGTCTGAGTAGTTCTAGGTTGGAATGATCCACTGGTTAGTAGGTGTGACTTTGGTTTATCACTTTCTTTCTTGAATAGAAAGTATCTAAATAGAGTCAGTCCCGGGTGTGGTTTTGCTGATCAAGACTTTGAGTAGATGTATCTCTGGTTGGCCATTACTACAGAAAAGGCCTTCCAAAAATTTTGGTAGTTTTTTTGGCTTGGTTTGGTAGGTACTCTGGATTGGCCATTACTACAAAAAAGGCCCTCCAAATTTTGGTTGAATTACAGGAATGGAGTAGGTAGGTGGTTTGGGTAGGTCACTATTACAGAAAAAGACCTTCCAAATTTGGATAAACTCATGTATCTTTTTTCTAAATCAATACAGGGTGTTGCCCCTAGCAGTGCTTTAACGACCAAAATATATATATATATATATATATATATATATAATATAATATAATATATTAATATATATGCATACAATATGATAAATGAATATATATTAGGAAATATTAATATTAATATGATATATATTATAATTTATATAAATATTTAATGTTATAATAAATATAAATATAATATTATATATAATAATATAATATATTATAAAAAATATATTTAATGGAAAGGACATTTGTATTTTAATTAGAAATATTAAGATATATAAATATCACTATAGATTAAAATATAAAATGTTATAATATTAATATTAATATAAATACTTATATATTTTTAAAATATTAATATATAGAATATAATATATGATAAATTAATACATACTAGGAAATATTAATATTAATATAATATACATTTTATTTAATATAAATATTAAATGTTCTATTATATAAATATAAAATTATATTATTTAATAATATAATATATTATAAAAAATATTTGATGGATTGTTGCAAGGGAGTTTTAAATATCATAATTACTATAATAAAACTATAAGGAGCTGAGAGCAATATATACATCTCTCTCTCACCTTCCCTTTGTATTTTTGTCTATCTCCACTCACCCTCTCCATCTCTACCTACATTTCTCTCAATTCATCTATAGAAAATGTGATGTAAATTAGTGTTTTGATGCAAATACATAAAATATGAGATGTCACAAAGGAAGATAGACAGTAAAAACAAAAAGGAGAGGACACTGTGCACTTGTGATACAAATTTCAACCTGATTTTCAAGGATGTTTCCTTCAGGGGCGCCACTGTCCTACTAGGTCTTTTTTAGATTTTTTTTGTAGTCCTCTGATGTCAGATCTGCAATTCTATTTCCCATCTACAAACTTGTTGGATCATTGTTAGATATTTTTGAAATTGAGTTTTCATGAGTTGTCAAGGCCTAGGGTTTTGAATGCAATAATGAATAAAGCATCTTCAAACTTCCTATGATCTTCAAAATACCTAGAATCACCCTTCACTGGCTTCCTTGAAGGACTGAAGTTATACACATCACCTCAAGGTCTTGAATCTTGCTTGCTTGATTTTCTTGAATGCTTTGGAGACCTACAACAAGGGTTAGCCTTCACAAAACAATGATAGCATGAACACACATAAACTCACATACACTTTGATATGATGTTGGATCTTGAATTGCTGCAAATAAATCCTAATGGTTGCTCTTGACTTGCTAAATAATTCTCTTGATGATCAATTGATGCTAGATAATTTCACTTAATGCTTGTTAATGTTTAAATGATGCAATAACTAGGTGTTTATATGCTATTATTCTAATTTCCCAAAAATTAAATCCCAACAATCGGCTTTTAATATTTTAATTTCAAATAATAAAGTGCTGACATCAAAATATTTGAATTTGGATCCAAAATAGTGGGACATAGGCACCTTAGATTCCAATGTCCCAACCCTATTTTTCAAAGTTTAAAGTGTCAAGGACAAAGTATTAAGTGAGAGTATTTTTTTATGCTTGCAAATTATCAAAAAATATTTAAAATAAGGTGTGGAATGCATAATTTTGGAAATTAGGAGCTTAATTAGGTCCAATAACTTAAAGGGGAGCAAAACATAGTGTGAAATTGTCAAGGGTGACAATTTATGACACTACATCTCCCTCCTTCCCTCTTTCTCTCTCTCTCTCTCCCTATCCCTCCCACCCTACCACTCCATATCTCCCTCCTTCCCTCTTTCTCTCCCTCCCTCTATTCCTCCCACCCTACCACTCCATATATCCCTCCTTCCCTCCCTCTCCCTCTCCCTCCTTCCCACACAACCAAGATTTTGATTTTTGATCTTGATTTTTGATCTGATGGATCTGATCTGACGGATGACGGATGCGAGATGTCTGATTGATGACTGGCGGGATCTCGATTGAGATGCCGGATCTTTGATTGATGATTTCGATTTGATGATTTCTTGATCTTGTCTTGCCTGATTGGATGATCTTTGATTTTGTCTTTTGATTTGATGATTTTGATTTCTGCTTTAAAACTTTGTCCGATTTGATGATGCCGGATCTTGATTGATGCCGGATTTATTCACGATGCCCTTTGTTCGATCGGATGATTTGATTCGATTTGCCGATCGACGTGCCGATTGATTTCGATGATGCCGGATTTGATGCGTGATTTGTCTCGCCTGATCTGATGATTTATGATTGCCGATTGATTTGATCTTGATTGATGCCGGATTGATCTGCAGTTTTTGATTGATCTTGCCCGACGGATGATTTTGCCGCTGACAAAAAGCCGATCGTCTGATTTTGATCTGTTTGATTTCGATCTGGATGATTTTTGATCTCGATTTGATGATTTCTCTGACGCTCGATCTGCAAAAAAAAGCCGACTCGACTGACGATGATCCGGATCTTTGAGATTGATCCTGCTCGACGGATGATTTGATTGATTCTGATGGATGCCGATCGATTTGCCCGGATTTTGATTGATCTGCCTGATTTTGATTTCGAGGCAGTGATTTTTTTAATAATAATACAATATATAATATTAAAATATATTAATATTAATATAATATAATATATGATATATAATACATAATATATTATATAATATATAATATATATAATATATAATATATATAATATATAATATATATAATATATAATATAATATAATATGTAATATATAAAATATAATATAATACATAATATAATATGTAAGTTATAATATATAATATAATATGCAAATATATAATATAATATAATAGATATTAGAACATATTAATACAGGTATGTTTTAAGTTGCATATAACAGATATTTGTTTTTTTCAATACGAGTACCCATTTTGTTTTGCAAAACAAATATCTATTTTGTAAAGCTTGTTTTCGAATAAGTATACAAGCTTTAGTAAACAGATATTTGTTTTTCTTAGAAAAATGGATATCCATTTTTCTTAGAAAAATGAATATCCATTTTTTTTAGACTGTATGAATCTGTCGAGTATTTGTCCCCCTATAAACTACAGTGCATCTAGTCAAATTTTTTCACGTGACTGATGATGCCAACATGACACGCCCTCTGGTACCATGGGGACAATGGGGAGACTAGACCTTGTGACCTCTTTCCTGCAATAGGATGCTTTAGCCAATTGAGCTAGGCCCACTACCCCAAAATGAATATCCATTTTACTTTACAAAATGGATATCCATTTTACTTTACAAAGTGGATATTCACTTTATTTGAGTGGACAAAACAATCAAAGTTCCATTTTGGGCATTCCACCGGTCCCCACATGCTCTCTGTTGTTGGGAATGTCATGATTCCTATGCATTATAGACAAAATTTCACTTTTTTAGTACTCTTATACAAAATTTTATCTTTTCAATCATCAAGGTACTTGTTTGAGTTGGGATAATGGGAAGGAATAGTCATCGTAAAGTGAAAAGGAAGAGGAAATGGCAAGCAAAGGAAATTGAGAAAAGTAGGGAGAAAGATAGAGTAAGGAAGAGGGTTGAAAGAAAAGGTATGTCAATCTCTTCAAGGAGAAGGCTCCTCTTTACCTTTAAATGAAATTAAAAGTGACCATGATATTGAATTTGAAAATATTAGACAAGGAATTGAAATTGAAATTTTACAACACGAAATTGAGAAACAAAATGTTGAACATGAAATTGTAAATGTTGAGCATAAAACTAAAAATCAAAATGTTGAACACAAAATTGAAATTGAAAGTTTTGAAAATGAAATTATAAATGTTGAGCATGAAATTGAAAATCAAAATATTAACGTGTGAAATACGTGAAAATTTTGTTGACCAATGTAGATATATAGCCCATGAAGTTGAAAACATACTCCATAATCTAGCTAGCCAAATAGTTCAACAAGTAGAGGAGAGCAGAAAACTGGCAACCTTAACTTCCTAAAGACACAACACATCAATATTAGCATATTTTTGAAGATTATCCATAATAGAATATTTCCTAGAGAGGTCCATTAAACCTCAAACATTCCAGGAGAGAAAATTCATGTTAGAAACTCAACCCTTTCATCAGATTCTAGCTCTTTTAGAGAGGAATAGTGATTCTGCAAAAATTCTAGTGGGATTGTCCCAACTTGGATGGGAGGAGATGAATGCCTCCATTTTTCTTGAACATATTCTCGTTCTTCAAGAGGTTGAGAAGGACTGTGTGATATCCTATGGATTCTTGACATGGGAGGAGACGCAACTGACTAAGCTATCATCACTAAGGCAGATTGGGGCATGGTAGAGGGCCTTGGCTGAGCTAGAATTCTATTAGAAATCGTTTGGGTTTCCTTCCCCTTCATTGAAGGGTTTGAAACTTCTTTTGTTGACTCAGGGGTTTCAGCAGCCATCCTAGAGCCATTGGACTTTTTTTATCGGTTGGTAACTATTGTCCATTTTTCCTTTGGTTTGGAAACAACACCTTCCACCTGGCAGGGCTTGTTAGCTGCCCATGGTGGAGATTGAGTACAGGGGGTCGTAAGAGGGAAATCCTTAATCTTATGGTTAGCAGACTAACACCAATAACAAGTGTTGGGAAGATTAAAATAAGTAACTTTTTGGGTATGTCAAAAAGTACCAATTTGAATATCGATGAACTCCTTCAAATCTTATGAAAGTTCCACTTCAAAATAAAATCGCTTTTGAGGGCGATCTTGAAAGAACCTATCTATTTTGACACAAATAACTCTCCCCAAGGAGGAGGCAATATGTTGTAAAAATAAAAACAAGGCAAGGGAAGACTAGGAAATTCAATCTAGACTGGAACCTGTAACTTGGCGTCATTTATGACAATGAAGTCTTAGGTCCAAGGTTGGAAAACCAACAAGGAGGACTAGAAAAACCAATGACCATGATTCAGGATTGTTTGAACATGACTAGCCTCCACAAAATGAAAAAGAAAAAAGCCTTTGGTCAAAATTTGAACCATATCAAGGCAGACCCCTTGAGGAACCCAAGCCTTTTGAACCCATTCTTTAAGCACACTTTCAGGTGGAGTCATCCCAACAAAATAACCAACAAGAGTATGTTGTTCTAACCATTGACATGCAAAGTCAAAATTTGGGATGGGTAACACCACATCCACTGGAGAATCAAAAGACTTACCTCATGGAACACTTTCAGAACAAATTTCTAGGGATGCTTGTTTAGAGGAGGAGCCATTAAGCAGAGTCGTCAAACTGCCAACACCAACAAGAACTTCTGGGTTAGAGCTAGTTGTAGGCATAAGAAAAACCATAAAAACCACAGTAAATGTGGCCGTATAACACAAAGTAAATGAAAATCCTGTGCCTAAGGCATGGTATGACACAAGAGGGGCCAAGGATGACCGCAAAAACAAGAAACCCTAGTACAGCTCATTCACTTCCTTAGCCATCAAATTATTATTTTCATCCTCATTGTCTTTATCAAACCCAAGGAGCTTAATATTTTTTATAGTCATCTCATGAGTTGAGTGTGTTTTAAAAGGATTTTGAACCCTCCTAATTTCTCTCTCTCTCTCTCTCTCTCATATAGGTCCTTTCTATCTATTTCTATCTTTCTACTAGTTTATTTTCTCTCTAAGTTTATCTCTAGGCAACTAAATCTCAAAATAATCGTGCTACCAAATATTTCTTCAAAATATTTCACATACTTTATCTCACTTTTTATAGCTTAAGCAAGGATTCACTATTTATCTCTTCCATCCAAAAATTATTATCATATTATTTGGTATGGGTGACTCTTGGCCTAGGGGGTTCAACTCTTCAAAATTTCTCTTTGACTTAGGGGGATGTAACATTTTATAAATTTTCATTTGTTAATGGGTTATCTTTATTAATTTTTGAGTTATTTTCTTCCCTATCACAATCTAGTTCTTCTTCCAACATTTCCAAAATTTCAATGATGAATTCAAAATTCTTATTGATATTTCTTATTAATTCCTCACCTCTTTCATACATTTTACTCAATGTTAATTTATTAATTCTTCCCTTCTCCATATTCCATCATGCCTACTTGGTCTAGTATTCTATTGGCCATTACAAAGGTTAAGTGTGTCTCTTACAAAACTTGGGATTACCAAATCCTCAAAACTCTTATTTGTTATAACCCCTAGTTGAGACCAATTATAATATTCATTGACATATGACTCTTGGGTTCTCCATTTTATAACTTAGGTATCATTGCTTCTAAATATCTAAGTTCTTTATTTGCATGTATAGTGTCTACCATTCAACATTGTAAGTAATTCCCACTTGTCAATACCTTGTATTCTTTTAATTATCTTATCATTTTAAAAAAGGTTCTATCATAATTATGGACCAGTATGGTTCATAAATATTAATGAGTGTCATGTCCATTAAGCATCCACTTCTCTCTGTTTTGTGGGTTTACTCAACTACAACCATCTTGGTGCACCTATAAAACCTCTTGCATTCTCTTGAACCTTTTTTGGTAAATTTCTTCTCTTGCTTAGGTTTTTTAAGCCCTTCTTTCTTCTTCATTCTTCTTTTCAACCATGACCACCTTCTATATCTCTTATATTCCTATTTGGATCTTAGTAACAATTTCTCTTTCCTTCTTGCTATGTCCTTTTGGATTTTTTTTTTGCACAAATAGTATACCAAACAAGTTCCACCCACCCACCACTTAGCTATAGATCCCATTCTCATTGCATTTTTAATTTATGAGTCTAACTTCAAAAGACCATATCTTCATCATATGAAGGTATTTATTGATATATATTGAAATGGAGTATAGTTTTAGTGGCTTGATAGTGGTGTAATCCACTTTTTTATTTTAGTATTTAGATTTTTAAAATAAATATATATTATGAAAAGTAATGCTATTTTTTAAGAAATTATGTGGCTCCATTTTGTTGAGGGTGATTTTAGTCACACACAATGTGCTAGGCAATAAGGGTTTATTGCCTCTCTTGAAAAGTAGCGAAACTACTCCAAGGTTCCTTTTTAGTTAGGTCTTGACCGTGTTGGATAACACAGTTGTAAGATTAATGTATTTTCATGAGGGGATCCAAATTTTAATTTGGAAATAACATGCAACTTAAAATAATAAATCTAACAATTTAATAAATGCATTGCATGTTTAGATATATAGCACATTTACAATAATTTGATGCTCTTTCAATAATTCCAAACTTGATTTCAAATAAAATTTAAAAGATAGAAAGGGTAATAAAAATTAATGTAAAGGAAATTTAAACTAATTGGACAATGGCAAGAAACATTCCATTCATCATTTCTATGCGTTTAAGCAAGATTTCCAAACCACCATTACAACAAATAGTATTTGACACAATCAGAATAATAATAATAGTAATGCAATCTTCAAAGGAAATAAGTCACCACATAATATTTTTAGATTTCATACAATCAGAATGTTGTCAAGAACACGTAGATCTGAGACAAAATCCTACTTAAGTCCACGATTACGAATGAAATCTTACTAATTTGACAATTCAAATTGAAATAAAGTATTCATACCATCACCACGATACCAAATCAAGATGCCTACAACATGCATAACCCTTTGATTGAATCAATAATTCACAAAGTCAGTAGGCAATTCCACACTGAGATTGTATTGTTTATTTGCAAAAAAATACATCAAAATTGGATCCTTAGAAATGTTCCAAAATTGAAGTTATATAGAAATCCCAATTCCTAAAGTTGTGGATATAATAAAAAAATAAATGGAAGTACCTC
>VDFB02095885.1:0-47916 GCA_007258455.2 Sequoia sempervirens | reverse complement strand
CTATAGATAGTGATGCATTTATGTGGTTTTAATGTGTGATGGAATATGGAATTCATTTCCACTATTGATTTCTATTATAATTTGAAATATTCTATTTGATTCTATAGAATTATAAGCTAATGTTGAAAAAAAAAAATCTAGACCTAGAACTCAATTTGGGTTACATGATTAGATAGATGATTGTGTTTTGATTCTATAGGTTTATAATGCAATGTCATAAAATAGTGTACTCTACCTGGAATTTAATATGGGCCATGGGATAAGATATTAATGGATGTTTATGATATAATTTCATAGGTTTATAAGCTAGTTTCATAAAAAAATATTCAGCCCCCTTAATATTATTTTGGATTACATGATTAGATATTGATTTTTGGTAGATGCATTCACATTTTGTAGTTAGATTTTTATTTTGTGAGCTATAAAATATTTAGTCCATTTGTGTTTCAAAGTATTTTATAGTGGATTTTTATTGCATTGCTTCATTGGCTCCTATAAGGGATACTACATATTGACCTTGTTGGTGGGTGGGTGTCACTCCCAAGCCACTACTTCAACATTAGAAAAAAGGGAAAAAATTAGAAAAAAGGGAAAATATTAGGAAAAAAGGAAAGTAAATTATGGGAGGTGGGGTTGTGCCAATGATTTTTTTTCAAGGAAGGATTCGTCATGGTAATTAATTCCAATAACTATTATTAATTTAGTAGCATTTTATAGAAATTTCTAGTATTGTGCATAAAATTTCCAAGAAAATTAATATTTTTTCAAAAAAATAAAAGATTCACTAGGATTAATGCGGTTAGCTAGGATTCACCAAAATTTTCTATAAAATTTTAGAATCATTTTCTTAAATTTACGAGGTTGATGAATGGGTTTTGAGGTAATTCATGGGCAGATTTGTGATTGTCTATTTAGATGTATTTTGATTTGTAATAAGACTAAGGAATAACAAATAAAAAAATATGAGTACTTCAAAGATTAAGAGAATTAAAATTATTAATCAATGTGAAGAAGTGTAGTTTCATGAAGATATAAGTAGTATACTTGGGATTTGTAATCTCAACTAAAGGATCGAAGATGAATTTAGAGAAGGTAAGAGAAAATTTTAAGTAGCTTACACTAGTGAACATTAGATATGCGAGATATTTTCATGGTTTGACAAGTTTTTATATACAGATCATTAGAGATTTTAGTGGCATTCAAGTGCATCATTAACTAAAACTATGAGAGGAGCTAAGAAAGAGTATAGATAAAATTTAGGAACAAATATGATATTTAAATTTCCAAAGAAGTTAAAAAAAATTAATGTTGGAATTATTAGATTTTAATATATTTCAATTTAATTGGGATGTAAGTGGAAATACAATAGTACTGTTGAGTCAAGAATGTAGACCAATAACTTATTTCAATAAGAAATTGAATGATGTAGGGAAAATATATTTAGTTTATGATCAAGAATTATATTCCATAATATAATCTTTGAACAAGTAGAGACATTACTTGTTTCCAAAAAAATTGTGTTGTTGTTATACCCCTAATCCTATAGTGTGTATTGGGTGCTAAGTAGTCATCTTTTGATTATATTAACTCTTAAATAAGTTACATAATCATTATAGTAATAATATATAGGTATTTAGGTCATCTTAGGGGTTATAGTTAAGTATCTAAGTCAACCTAGGTGGCATCCAAGGTATAAGTATTGCATATATAGGAGGTATAGGCTAGTTATTATCATCATGTTGAGTGTTGGGTTCTTATTGAAGACTATTGGAGGTACTCCCCTCAAAGTGGATTAGAGCCATTACAAATATACATTGTTTACCCTCATCAATCATGGTAGTAGTAACATTTGTGACATGGATCCTTAGTTGTGATTCTTGTGAAATTCTTTCTACCCCAGTGAGATACTTTTGATATATTATTATGTTTGGATAGATGTGGGAATTTCAATATGGGAGATATCCTAGATGATGGAATTTTAGTTATATTGAATACTTACCATTAGGAGCTACATATGTAATACTAAGCTTGAGTTTACTCAATATCATGGGTAATACTACTATAAAATCATGTGAATCAAAAGGGAAGGCCACTTAAATTGGACATGGATAGTGGTATAAAATAACCCTAAACTTTAAACTCTAAATGGATCTGGTGGTATAAAATAATCCTAAACTCTAAATATGGTTTGTAGTGTAAAATAAACCTAAACTATAAAAATATCAATCTACCTATTGATCAATATATCAATTAATATCTCAACCAATAAAGATCAATTGATATTTCTAGGGGTTTTATTGTATCATAAATTAAACTTAATCAACTTTGAGTTACAAACCACAAACTTTGAATTTATTTCTTACAATTATGATTTAAAGGTTCTAGGGTTTACAATAGGTCTTAAGGTTTTTATTTTTAATCAATATTTTTTGATTTAAGGTTTTAAATTTCAAAACTAAATTTAAATTCAAAAATTGAAAATCTATTGTAAAAAGGACATAACACATGTAAATGGGAAGGCCACCTACATGGGAACATAATAAATTGTATCTCATGGAGGGAGGGGGTAAAAAAGGAACTTTGTTAAGGTTGCCTATTGTGGGTACCTATTTTAGGGCTATTTTTCCAATTATCCTCATCATGCGAATAATGGAGAAAATAAACTCACAAAGAGGGACAAAATTAATAGCTTTATGAAACACATACCCATTTTGAAATGGGTACACATTTGTAATGAGTACCCATTTAGCAATAGGATCCCAAATTGTAATGTTGGTACCCATTCCAAATGGGTACAAGTTTAGGTTTGAGAACCAATTCCAAAATAGGTATCGATTTTTAATGAAATGGGTATTTACTCCTATCAGGATTTTTTCTACCCATAACACTTCCTCTAAAAGTGAACTCATTATCTTGATTCTACTTAGGTAACATAGGCTTACTTAAAAAAGAAAACAAGAGAAGATGTCCAAGAAATGACCATGTCATTTTCTTAGCTTCTAATGTAGAAGACAGAAAAAATAAGGCAACAAAAGCGGAGTCAAAAAGAGAGTGTTACATATTTGACCAGACTACATTCAATATTTGGTAGGGCTAATTGTATCTTCTTCTACCATGCCTAATCCTTCATTTATTGAAGGTAAAAAGAAAGACATATCTTCAACTATTGAACTAGGAAAAATTCTAAGGGAAACTAGGACATTGATTGATGAATTATTATCACTTGAATTCAATACTTTTTTTGTAGCTTGCATCATAAAATATAATTTGAACTTATTTTCATGAATGATGTAGAAGAGAAATTATATGCATAATTAATAATATTTTAGTAGAATTTCCCATAGGTTGTGTTATATTTTTAGGTTATCATAAAGAGGGAATTCTTGATAGCAAGGGACCTCATTTTCATTCGAAATAAACAATACTTAAGGGGGAAGGATGAAGTCAATATAATATATGTCTTGGAATAGTACACTATCAATGGATTTTTCAAGGAAATCCCACGCATGTTCAATAATGAGCAAAAGGATATGAACCAAGAAGATAGTTTGAGTAAAATAATAAGGATATGATATTTAAACTAAATCATCCAAGGAGTCTAGATTTTTTTTTTCATCAATTAGTCACCTCATGATGACAATTTTATCTTGTGGCTACTTTGATAAGAAATGGGTTGAATATGAGAAGGAAAAAATAGTACTAGACATTTTCATTACCATGGATGTTTGATTTATATGTATTGAGAGCCCAAATAAATGGTGTAAATAAGTATTTTTCTATCTAGTCTTAACTAAGTCCTATTTACATTGTTAAGTCCACTTAGGTCCTACGAGGGAATGTTTCTAGTTAGCATTAATTAGGGGGAATATTTTTAGTTAAGCATTAGTTGTCACTTATCTTATCTAGTTGGATTTTATTTAATGCTTGTGTCCTAGGTTATTTAATATTTGCTCATGTCATTTAATTATGACACAACCATTTAATTTTGGTACATCATCACCCTTGCCCATATAAGCAATGCCTTATATGTACATTGCAGTCAAGTTCAATTTAGTCAACTAAGATAATTTTCAGCTGTGTAAGTCCAATATATTACTACAATCTTAAGTATTGCATATTGGCCATATCTTGCATCCATTTTTTTAATTTCATGTTCTTACTTTTCCCTCTTGCAGAAGGTTTTTTTTGCTTTTGCATATTATCTTGGAGGCTTGATTCCTTGAGTGACTCTAACATGGTATTAGAACTTCAGATTTGTAAAACCACTTCTCAAATCAAAGGGTGATTTGAGCCTGATATTTTTTTAGGGTTTACATTGGGGTGAAAAGGACCTCACAATTGAATCTAAAAATCTTGAAAACCTCTATTTTCATATAAAACACTTTATATTGGGCCAAAAATAAAAATCAAATCATTTTTTGAGGGTTTGACCAGGGACTTCAGAGAAAATTTCATATAGTTCATACATTTGTATGGATTTTTACATATTGTATGGTCTGCACCATACTCAACTCATGTTGCGGGTCTATAAAATCAATATTAGCAAGGAATATTTGGCTAGTGTACACTTTCGCGTAATCGTTATCATCATGGGTATAATATTGTAGGTTATATTTTTATTTTTAATCTATGAATCAAAATTTTATACCACCAATTTTAAAGTGCCCAACATTTGGTTTTATTGGGCCAATTTTATTGAAATCCCTTGGGGCTCATATCTCAATGGAGCAGAGTAGGGAAAACTTTAGTGCCGAATCTTCACCAATTGGTGAATAATTGAAATTGGGATCTCCAAAAATGGTGAATAGTACAAGCTAAAAAGGATGTTGAACTGCCAAGTTTTTACAAAAAACTAATTTTGTCTCGATTAATTCACCTATTTAAAAGATGCGTCATTGGAACTAATTCGCTAGTATTTTATACTTTAATTACAAATATTAATTATATTTGCGAATAATATTATATTCCTACCATTAATTTTGGGGCAATATCACCACTAATAATAAATTACCATTTAATTTTGGGGCTTTTATTTATTGCCATCTATTAGCTTTTTAATTGGATGGCTACAAGTTGATTCTGTGACCTAATATGCATGTGCCTTTTAAAAGGCTTGTTGAGGCCCAAATTTTTTTTTCAGCCACATGATTAAATCTAATTGTGTGGCCTAAAACAAATTTTGGGCCTCAAAAGGCCTTTTAAAAGGCACATGTGTATTAGGTCATGGAATTAACCTGCAGCCATCAAATTAAAAAGCTAATTGATGGTAACATTTTCACTTTTCATTTAGTCTTAATTTTAAAGTGAGAATTTTAAAAAACACTTAATTTATGTGTGCTCCAATGCATTTTCAATAGTGACTTTATTCTTGGTGGTGAGGGGCTCTACCCCTCTACCCCGCCTGTATCCTGACAGGAGCGCGTTGAGGCCACTGTCCTTGGACCCCATGAGGGGAGGTTTCCACCTCAACCCCACAAGGGGGTTCTACCCACTTGACCCCACCGGTGGTTGCTTCCCCTGGGCCCCTACTTTAATACTACAAAAAACAAAAAAAATATGGGGAACTGGGCCGACCAACTATACAAATTTTTAAAGGAGAGATTCACCATTTTAATTAATCTTTTTAGTGATTATTCACTAGGATTTTCCACTATGATTATTATTTTTACCAATTATTCATTAAGATTCACCAGGATTTTACAATTTTTTTTAATAATGTGCATAGATTCACCAAGAAAATTAATTATATTTTTGAAATAAAAGGAAAGATTTGCCAGTATTTTACACCTTCGTCGAGGGGGATATTTCTTAAAGTTATCCCTAGAGAAAAGGGGCAACAGGCGAGGGCTTGCCCCCTAATCGCCATCCCATCACCACTAAGGGCAAGGTTGTATTTAATTTTTTTTGTAAGCATAGGGTCATATGGTGTGACCAAGCACTTGATATTTTAAGCCCCAAGGTGCTTATCAAGGCCCCCAAGTGCCCTAATAGGGCTATTTTTTTCTTCAAGCCATAGATTTCCACCCAGGTGTCAAAAATTTGCAAACAAGATATTGACAAAAAGATGGTTTTGAGCACTTCACAGTGGTGCAAGTCATTTTCTTATATTTTTCCTTGGTTAATTTTATTGCTAGTCAAAATCATATTTTCTCTTTCAGACTCTCAAGCTCATAACTGTTTTCCACGATCTCCTTTTTCGTAATTCTTGTGGCATTAGAAAGGTATCGAGAAGCTCTACATTTCTATTCATGCACCTTTTCCAGATTTAACCTTAAGTACATTTTATTCAAATTTGTGAAATTTTGCATTTTAGTTGATTAGGGGAGAGGACCCAGTAGTTGGGCATGTTTCAATAGTTGTGATAGTAGTTGTTTATATAGTGCCCAATAGTTGTGATAGTAGTTGTTTATATAATACCCAATAGTTGTGACTTTACTACTCATTATTAAACAAAATATATTCCTTTGATCAAAAAAGCAACCAATCATGTGATGCCACATCAATACTCAACTACCCATGATGTGAATGCACAAGTATTGGTCTCACTTTTTTTTGGGCCTTTTTGGACACCTTGATAAAAAGCATGCTAATGTGGCATCATGTTTGATGATGTGGCCTTGAAATGAAAGTTATAATTAGGGGACTGGCCAAGTAAGCTGCTGTAAAAAATTGAGAGTGATTTGAAATTTTCACTTACAATAATTAGAAGCATGGAGTTAGGGTGCACAACTACTGGGTCCTCTCCCCTACCTAGACATATTGCATTTTGGAGAAGTTTTGTCCACTTGGGAAGGCTTCATTTTCAATGTAGATTATATTGGGAGAGGTTACCTTTAGTTTGAGGATCTCATTATGAGATATTGTTGTAATTTTTCCATCTGTGATCCATCTTGGCAGTGTAAATCTAAAACACATTTTTGGCATTGTTAATACACTACATACAAAGTTCCAAACATATTATTGGGGGGTTTATTGACTTATTAGTGTGGGGTGTCTCTTGGTGCATTGTTTTGATTTGTTTTCTTGTGCTCTTTTATTTTCATGGATCATTCTAAGGTTCCTTTGCTAACATCATAAAACTATTCAACATGGCATCAACATGTGTGGAGCATACTAATGAATGAATGCCACTCTTTATATGTTGAAAATAAGGTACCTGGACCTACAAATGATGAGAAGAAATAAAATGGATGATTGAACATACCAAAGCTCTTGGATGTCTTAGTAAACTAGTTTCTTAGGATTTGTTGTTCCAAATTGAATCATGCAAGAATTCTCATGATGCTTGGGATAAATTGAAAACATTATATGTTTCTATAGATGAAGTAAGAGTATATCAACTTGATAATGAATTAATAAGACTTAATCCTAAGATCTTTGAAAACATCCAAGATTGCATCACTAAGGTTTAATGATCTAAGAGAAGAACATCCATCTAGGACTATAGACATGTGTAATTGATAAGGAGATTTAGTTGTTCTACAATTCATTAAACAAACTTGTTTTTGATTATGTTGCTTTTATTTCTACCTTTCAGACTCATAGGTTGACTATGGGGTCTACATAAACTACACCTTCATTTGCATCATTTTTTGAGATGTTGATACATGAGCAAAAAATCTTATCTTGATGGGTCTCATCAAGTTTGTTAAATCTCAGGCATTGTTGGTTAGTCAGGTGAAAGAATCAAAACATATTGATAAGAAGTAAAAGAAATCAAAGAACAATTCACATTCAAATCAACCAAAGAATAAAATATCTTCCTTATATAAATCATCTAAGAAGGATAAGTCTACTTGTTTGTACTTTTTATTGCAAGAAGTTTGAGCATGATGAACATTTTTGTTACAAGAAGGATATTGATGAGTTGAAGCATCTTCTCAAAAAGAATCAAAATAATTTTCCTTCTAGAATGTCTGACTCACCACCTTCATCTTCTTCTTCAAAATAGTCTAATAAGGGAAAAGCTAGTTTGGCTTCTACATCAAGAAATAAAGGAAATAATCTTTATGATTTTTCAAGTCTAAGATCAGGGATATGAATTCTAGATTCAGGGCCGTATCATCATATGGCATCTTTGTAGTCTATATTCTCTTATTTTGAGCCTTGTACTATGTCCTATTTTGATGGGAAATAATACATACATGAGTGTACTTGGGAAGTGGTCTATTATTTCTGGGGAAAGCACTTTCTAGGATGTTTTTTTTGTTCCTCACTTGATGAATAATCTTCTTTCCATATATATCATATTACACATGGTGGAAATGGGGGGACTGTGGAGTTCACTCCTAATTTAGTCATCATTCAAGACTTGGAGAGTAGAGAGATTATTGCTACTGGGATGGTTGATCACTCATCTCAGTTCTACACCTTTGTAGATTTTACTTCAGATGGTGACATGGTTCCTTAGACTATTGATCATACTTTTAGTGTGAATCATGATCCAGAGGAGACATTTGGCTTCTTGAACTTGGGTGTTCTCACATTTGATCCCATTCTTGAGCCTTGCATTTCATCTCCTCCATCTTATGTTGCATTTGATGATGCTCATATTGGAACAAGTTTTTCCTCTTGTGATTCAATGCAAAAGGATCTCCATCGTATTCCAACTACATCTACTTAGGATGCATACTTGACAAACATTGGTAGGTTGTTTTTTGAGTCTCACATTTCAGATTTGGGAGATACTATTGAGTGAATAAATATTCTCTTTGATGGAGATGATTCTTCTTTAGTTTTTGCAAGGGAATTCTTTGACCCTCTTGTTCATTCTCTACATGATCACTCTTTGCAACTTTATATGAGTGTGGATAATTTTGGACAAAAGTTGGAGGAGGCTTCTTCAAAGGAGATATCTTTATCTTTGAAGTGTGTTCTATATCCATCTTCAGGAGATTCTAGATTGACATATTCAGTTGTGTGACCTAGAATGCCTATTTGGAGTTTGTCAGCTTTCAACATTGACATGGAGACAATTGAGCATCATTCAAAGGCATCCCATATCATTATTCTTCATCATGTGTAAGAGAAACCATGTAGCCCCCCTTAATGGTGAGTCTTCCACAAGGTAGAAGCTTGACATTGAATACCAAAGATGTTCTAATATCATCGAACAATGTTCGTCCCCTTAAGAAGAAACAAAAATAGGATGATATGTAGGAACATGACCACTCAAAGGGTTGGGAACCAAAATATTTTGGTATCATAATACAATTTAACTTATTTTGTTCTTATCTCTATTTTGCTATTTTTCAACCAGTGAGTCAATTTATCTTGTATTTTTTTCATTAATTTCATAATAAAAGAATACAATTAAATGGTGCTTCATATAAAAAATGATTTGATAACAAAATATTTGGTGTGATCAACCTAAACACCTTGTTTTTATTTTTAACATGCAATACTTGTCTTGCATTTCAACTATGGGTTTGTACCTTGTTATCCTCGAATTCAACATGCTCAATTCATGGGATAACCCCTATGAAACTTGTATGTTTCATAGCCCATGTACTTTAAGCATGTAAACTGAGGTAGACCATGATTTCCATCATGCATGGGCTGATCACTTGAAAATTCATTTCAAGTGATCAAATTTTTTCTTTTTGAAAAATTAAAAAAATCATTAAATTTTAGTGTTAGTCTTTTTCTTGCACATGTAGGGTCACTGAAATTTAGCACCCTTTCATGTTTTTGTTTACTGTATATTGGGATGTAGTCACATTGAATTTTAGCATGACTACACTCCTAGTTTCACACATATGACATTAAATGAAGTTTTAATGTGTTTGATTGAGGGTTTTTTAATTAATTTAATTTCATTTTACTCTATTTTGTCTTATGTTTGTGTGCTCCTATACCCTGCTAGTTCATTGCATGGATTTGGCTAAACTTTTTCTTGATTTTTGTTTAAGTTTTTTCCTTTTCTTGCAGGTTCTTCACTATTTTCGTTGTTTACAAGTATAGTGGAGTTCAACTTCTTTTCTTTGATTTTTTATTCGTAGTTTTGCTTAGTTTTCAAGTGTTGTTGTGTAAATGTGTTTAGGGTTTTGGTGTTATAGTCTATGTCATTATTTTTTTGTGTTTTCTCAATCAATGTAAAGGATCATAGTCTACCATTAGGGTTTTCATTTTTTATTTTGTTTCCTTATCCTTACCAAGCCATTTCCATTTGGGTTTTAAACCCTGAATGACAATTTTCTTTGCCCTCCTATGTGAAACCTTTATCATTTTCATAAATGACGATGAACATACCACATAATCCAATTTTCAATGATGCTACTCCAAGGTTTTTTCCCCGAGAAGCATTTTTTACACCCATCCTTGTGAAATGTAGTGTAGGGTTCATATCCTACACCACATATCACAATGATTCTTTAATGTGTATGTTGGGGTTTAAATGCTGACCTACACTATTTAAATCTACTCACATGCAGTGTGGGTTTTAAACCCCACACTGCATATATTACACTTCCAAAAGATGTTAGTCATGATTTGAACCCCAAAAAACATCTCCATTAACCCACACTACCATGTGATTGTAGGAAATTTTAACACAATTACACATTCTTGGTATTCACCTATATGTAGGTTGAGGTGTAAACCCTGACTGACATGATCTATCACTACCCAAAGTGCATGTTGAGTTTTAAACCCTGACCTGAATAGCCAACAACCATCTTTACCACACATGCAATGTTAGATTTTTTCTCTACAGTTGCACCTGAGTTTACCTACTCATATGTAGGGGCAGAATTTTTCTTCACCCTTACATCAACTTGTATTACCCCTATGTAGGGGCACAAAATTTTTGCACCTTTACATACAAATCAAAATACCCCATGCAGGGGTGGAAAATTTATCCACTCTTGCATCCCAAATTTGTAACACATGAAAATTCACAGTTTTTTCCTACTACTACATGAAATCTTTTAATTTTCTCTGACACTGGGAAAATATGAAATTTCTTTTTACAACTTATTTTCCAATGTCTAATCCTTCTCCAAGTAAGAAAAACTTGAAGTATAATAAGTACCAAGGATTATTCCCAATGACCTCTGACTTCAAATGTTGATGAGATCAAGGACACCGAAATTGGCCATGTTGATATGTCTGAGTTTCTTGAAAGGGTGAAAAAGTAGCCACTAGATGCAGGCATGAGATGTATTATTGAGAGAAATATCCATTTGGTGGCCTTATTCCCTATGTTAGCACATAATCTTGATTTCGTACTTGTAGTAGCAGCTCATTTCCAAAAGGAAGACAAGAGTGTAAAGGATATAGATGGGAATATGCTCATAAGATTAGACAAAGAGCTCTTTGACAAAATATTCCAATGTCTAAGTATAGATACATATGCTAACCTCACCAGTGAGCAATCACAGGACTAGATAATTCAAAAGTCCAAGTAGCATTGAAGAAATATGAAAACTTCAAGGAGAAAACTAATGAAGAATGAATGAACATGCATGTTCCAGAGTTTATTTTTAGCTTTTTCCCTTTATGTAATTTGTAAATTTTAGATGACATATTACATTTCTTTTGTAAATATGCAATTACATGTAAAATAAAGAAGTCCTAAATCAAATCTGACTCTATTGTTGAATAAGTCAAGTTAGTTTTAACTTTCCTTTTTTAGCTCTTGGCTCTCTTCTATATATATGAGGGAGCTCTTTTGTAAATGATACCTTTTAGCTTATGAAGCGAAGCGCTGCCCAATTGAAGAGCATTTTGAAACTTTGTTTTTGAGATGTAAATTAGATGTCAATCAATTAAAAAAGAAAATATGCATCCAATCTTTGCATTGGATCTACCTTGTTATGTGTTGAGATCGTTCTTATGTCTCTCTCACTGCATTATCTTGTATGTGATTGAATAGTGGTTTGAGATCACATTTTCTAGAAGGGGATTCAAATCTGATTTTGTATACTTTGAGTTGGATTATTATCTTTGAAGATTATGTTTATGTGTGTACTTTGGTGATAACTCAAAGACTTTGGGCTATGATTCATTATCAATATTTAATTGATCTTTTGGTGGCATATATTGGACACTTTGGGCTGCAACATATACCATCCTTTATCTTTTCAAATCATATAGAAAGCAACAAAAGAATTTTGGATTTTGTGGGTTTTCTAGCTATTGATATTCACTGGTATCACTTTGATTATTATTTCCTTTAATCAAACTAGCTATTGGTTATTATTGCTCAAAATAGTACTTTGTAGTGAATTGCATGTTGTACTTGTTACGAGATATAATTGTAATTTGTTTAAGAGGAAAGAATCTATTCTGAAACAATAAAATAGGATGAATGAAAACACCCATGGTTAATCATAATGTATATAATCGTAGTTAGTTATTAGTTGTTTTCAGTGAGCAATAAGAAGGGAACCTCCCCTTTCTAAAGGGGAGGATATATGTAATCTTTTATACACCTAAATTTTTTCAAAACAATTAATTAATTAAATACAAGTTATTTAATTAATGAACCCCTTTAATTCATCTACTTATAAATAAATTCTAAATTTATTTATATAGTTCAAAATTTTCTAATTCTACCATCTTAAGTCACATTCTTCTAAATTTAATTAAATAAAAAAATGTCAATAGTTTGTTTTATTTAATTAATAATCTTATCACTAAATTAAATTCCCAATTTGAATTTAGGCACATGTCTCCAACTTTTCCTCTTGCCACCTCATCAAGTGTCGCATGAATTTAAATGTCTAATATTTAAATGGGAATTATCCTTAGCCAATTCCAAAACAAACTTTGGACACTTGGCTCTCTCCATCATTTCATTCTCCCTCACACTTGGCATCGTGTTCACAATCAAGGGAGCATCCTCCATGATTCCCTCTAACTTCTTCCATCTCCACCGTTCACATCTCTAGCTAAAACCTTGACCGTTGGTTGTTGCCACATCACAAGATGCCTTGGAATTCCTATAAATACAACCTCTTGCTACAACATTTGCAATCCCATCTTGAGAAAACTTACTTTGCAAAAATTATATGAGAGCATTTAGCATTTGAGCATTGTAGAATCATTTAGTTTAGAATCATGACGTAGTTTCATAGCAACATTGTAGTTATCATTTTAAATTTTATATAGCATTTGTATCATAGTCTTTAGTATCATATCCATTGTCATATCACCATTATCATTTGCAACATAATATCATAGCATCATTGAGCATTATCATACAACTTATTATCATGTAGGAATTAGATTCTTGCATTTTTATAGCATTTTGTTCCTTAGGTTGCCATTCTAATAGTCATAGTGCATACATAAATCTAAGAGCCATACGATTTAATGAATCCCTGAAGATAGGAAACAATGAAATGATTTTAGGAATTTTCTCTTATTTCAATTTGATTCATTTTTATGATTCAATTCTCTAATGTAATACATTTCATTTCTTATGTGATCTTGTTCACTTTGCACATTTTACCTCACACATAAATTTGGCGCCCACCTTGGGGCCTATCCCCTTTTTTATTAACATTTTCTAGAAGTTGTTTTGCATATTTTGGACATGACACTCTAGGTAGTGCATTTGATATTTCTTTCGACATATATGAAACTGTGCCTTAGAAAAAAGAACCCTTTGCTTGACATGGGATTAATTCATGATAAAATGGACTTAATGATGCCTTGATTCATTTTTTTCAGGCATTTTATGTGTCCACACTAGGTCTCAGACCCTTATAAATCAAATAACATGCTTTTAACGACCTTGTAAAGGTGATGTAAAGTCTTGTAAAGGACTTTCACGCTTTTCTAGAATTAATTAATCTATTTATTCCTAATTCAACATTATAAAATGTGTTTAATAACATTATTACATCAATCTAGAAGGTTCTTAATGTAAAATTAATGATAAACTAATGTTGTAATGTGTCTTGCACATTCACATTGGTTTTTGTGCTTTTCTAGGCTATGTGAACCTAATTTTAGTGTTGTAAAGTGTATTTAATCACACTTTCACATTGATTTATGTGTCCCAAGCCCTATTTAACATTTATATCATCACTAATAGGTATTAATTAACCCATATTGTGCATACCGAGGATTTAATTGATCAAATATGTGACAAAATGGAATTTTAGACCTTATTTCCTAAATCCTTGGCTTCTTAAGTGTCAGAATGGCCCGTGTGGGACCTATTTTCCATACATGGCGAATTAGTCCCATCTAGGTGGGGCCCATTGGCCATGTGTGGTGAATGAGTCCTATATGATCCTATTTTGACCTTTGAACGGGAAATAAAGTGAAATTTGAATTAATTTTGCTTCATGTTGACTTGTAATGAGGTATTATTGAGTTCTAAGGCATAATTGTCTATAAATAAGTGTTTTTATCATCATTTTACATCTAAAAAATAATTATTACATCTATCATCATTAATTCATCTTTTATCTTCTCATCCAAGTCAAGCAAGTTAAGGTTCCTTCATTAGAAGTCTTCAAGTTAGCTTTCTAAACCATTCAAAGGTTGAATCTTCATGTTATATTGAATACTTTTAAGACCAGATCATCATGACAAGGTAATAATGTCCATTTTTTCATGCTTCATTACATCTTTTCATCATTTTGGTTTAATTACCTAAACGGGGTTTGACAAAGGCAAACCCCCATGCCCTAACATTCAACATATCTTTCTCTTGTCTTGTTTGTTTGCAGATTTAGGACTCTTGGAGGCTTAGGAATCATTGAAGATTTAATTTCAAATTAATTCAAGTCATATCTTTATTATTCAAGTCAAAAATCAACAAAAACTCATTTTTAGACCCGAATCCGATAGTTTTAGAAACATACACTTGTAGAGAGTAGAAGTATAGATCTAGCTCCATAAAATCAACTCTTGATTTTGTAGATTTTTGTAGGTGGAATAATTCACCACCCATGGTGAATGAGTCCCATCTATGGGCCTAAAAATAATTTTCTCATAATTCAACTCCTGGTAGTCAGAAACAAGTTTCCAAAAGTTTTCACCAAAAGTAGGACTAATTCACCATGCATGGAAAATCAGTCCTAGTGGCCATTAACAGTATTTTCAGAGACATTCCAAGGCCTTCCAATAACATCAATTTTCCTTCAGGTGCACTATGTTTAGTCTCATTCATTTATGTTTTCATTTTCTTAGGTTTCTAGTTCATATTTTCAATCAACACTGTGTTTCCAACACCTTGCATTAGAGTAGTTTGCATTCATTCATTTTCATTTTGAAGCATTCAAACACATCCTCATACACATTCCACACTCCTCTTTCTATTTCTTCTAGTGTTAAAAAATTCATTTTGGCCAATTGTCCTCTCCTTCTAGGTGAAAAACCCTAGGAAGGAGCTAGAGATCTTGGGTTGCCAAAATATTTGTTACATTTTGGTGAACTTGTTGTTAGAAGCCCTTCTTTTCTGATTTTGGAGTCCATTACTCATCCTAGATTAGCTTACATTTCCTTTTTCATTAGTTAGATTGCATTCTAGGGTTTCATTATTGTATGTGGAAAAGTGCATCATAGGTTGCCTCTTTGCATTTTTAATCCTTGAAAAGTTCTAAAATTATGCATTTTTCATTTAGACCTGCATCATAGCATTCTGAAAACATAAAAAAATAGTCACAAATTCCTAAAAATTCTAAGAAAATTCCATGCTGGGACTCATTCGCCACCCTGAGCGAACTAGTCCCTTCTAACCCTTGAAACTATATTTTATAGAGCTAAAAACTCTATTTTTTAGGCTTCTATTTGGTGCCATTTCATACATGTATCAGTTAGTTGCATTTATGTATCATCCATTTCATCAAATCTAGCCCAAATTAGCTCATTTCATGCATGCTTTACATTTTACATTTGCATTATCATATTGTTTTTTATTAGATAAGTAGGGGAAGAGCTCTAATCCTATGGTTACAATGATAAAACAACAAACTGTGAGACAGGCTGGGAGAAATGGCACCAGCCACCACTAGGAAATAGCATCAGATATACAAAACCAGAGCCTAAAAAGGCATACACCCTTATTAGCATAATAAAAAACAAAATCCCCATATTAATCCACAAAATGGTATGCAGACCATTTATGAGATCAACCAAAGTCCAACAGGTATGAAACCATATCAAAGCTATTAGAAAATAGAAATCCAGGACAACACCACTAAGCACTAAAAGTTTCAAAGTACTCATTTGACCAACATAAAAAAACACCCCATTCTCACTGGTTTGGGGCGCAAACTCCTTCCATGTAGGGTCATTTTCAATTTTCAAATCAGACTTTATAGTTAGTAGAATAGGCCAATAGGGCACCCTCCAAGCTAGAAAAGCAATAGCCAAAAACAACAACCACCCCAAGGGTGGATAAGTCAAACTATGCTTCCATCCCATGCAAGCAAGATTAAGAGGATCCTGAAACCCATACCACCAGAAAATAGTTGATCCCATCAACACTCCTTGATAGAGCCATCCCACAATGAGCATATTACTTAACACAATGAGTAGTGAACCAGAAATATCATTAGCAATGATGGGGTAGAGAGCCCCCATCCACCTTCTTGCTTCTTCACCTTTAGAGGAGAAAGAATATCCCAAAAGAAGAACCATCCAAATAGCAACACAAGTAGAACACCATCCCCTCAAATGCAACACCAACTCAGAGTCAGAATCAAGAGGAAAACCAACAAAATCATCCTATAAGCCACCCAACAAGTTGTAGAAATAGTAACCCTTAATAGCACCCACCCCTAGGGTGGTCAAGATGAACTGAACATTAGGGCCTTCATGAAGAAACAACTTCCTAACAATAGTACCATTAAAAAAAAATATTCTGAAGAATTTTAGGTCCAACCTTTCTAGACCTCCAACCATAATTTGGGAACCGATGAGAAAAACCAAGTACTAAGGAGCCATAGCTAGCTTAAAGCACCAATCTACCCAATAAACCAACTCAATCTCTACCTCAATAAGAGTGAGCTCTCCTCTATGAGAGAGGATGAAGTGAGGATCAAAACAACTAAATCCACCAATCTCTAGCACAAACATGCTCTACCTCAAAAGGAACTAGCTCAAAGAAAGGGGACAACCCACTGCAACAACAACAACCGTCTCCACCTCTATAAGAGAGGGATCCACCTCAATAGGAGCTATCTCCACCTCCATAGGAGAACCTAACTATAAATCCCAGTAAGAAGTCAACACTCTAGTTGTAATAAGACACAACTCATCCCAAGGCAACATGAGCATTAGGTACAATAAGGAAGCCATATAAGGTAGCTCAACTCCCATAAAAAATAAATCACACCCCAACAACTTTAGAACCATCAAGGTAGATAAGGAATAAAGCCCCAACAAAAGAGGAGCATCCAAAATAGCATATAGGACCACAAATGCACTTTCACACATCACTAACAACTTCCCCCAAAAAAATTTCAAACAGGCCCCAACAAGAGTCTGAACAACCAGAAAATCAATTAACAAGGCCTGAAAAACTTAAAATTCATAAACTCATAAACCACCTCATATAAAATGGTCAACAACTAGGTGTTCCCAGCACCTTTGAAGGCCATCATTAACAAGGAAAACTATGAAACCAGAGTGTACTCAACACCTTTGAAACTCATCAGCATACCAACAAAGGGAGGTACCTTTCTAGCAAAAGGGACATTGGAGACTTCCTCATACACCAAATTTATCTTTTCATAGATAACCTAAGAAACAGTAGAAACATTAACCCAGATAGAGCATCTTCCAAACACAAAAACATGGAACCCATAAACAAGGGAGTCTGCAACACCCTTGAGGACCATCTACAAAGCTATTAAACCAAGGTAGAGACCCCACCATCCAACCCCAAACACCAAGCTAACAACATCATCCATGATCAAGGGAGTCATCTCGAGGCACAATCCAAGCCATAACAAAGAATAGGGACACCCCAACCACCTAAGGAAATAACAAGGAAAACCACAAATCCTAAAACCAAAAGAGAAAGAGGAGCAACCAAAGAAATTACCAGACATAGTGAACCACCTTCCAAAAGTTAGCACCAAAGGGATGAAGGCAAAGGAAACAAACAGGCCCGAACAAGGAAGAAACCACATATTCAAAGGCCAAAGACCAGCCACAAAATGGACAGAGGACTCAAGAAATGGGGTGAAAACAACCCCCAAGCTCTTTGAAGGTAGCAACCATAGAGAAGCACCCACAATCCAAGAGCTAGCAACCAACACAAAGCACAAGAGCCCAAGCCATACCAGGCACACCCCAACAGGGAAAAAACTAGGCCCAAGAAACCAAACTGAATGCTTAGCCAAAGAGAGGCTAAGAGGCAAAGAAGGAGAATAGAGAAGTAACACAAAAGGCTAAGCACCACCCAAAGCCCGTACCAAGGGAAACATCAGCTCAGAATGGACCAACAAGACAAGAACAAGCCTTATCTCTCCACATGAACAGTCGACCTCCAAAGAAACTAGAGCCAAAGCCCTAACAACATCTCCCTCCACACAATGCAGAGAGACCCCATAGAAGAAGTCAGAAAGACTCCCAGAACCAAAGAAGCACAACATAACATTTGAAGAAACACCCCGTATAGAGTTGAGAAGAGATGTCTTCTCCCACAACACAGACCAATAATCTTCACCCACAATCGAACCTCCCAGCAGACTACACCTCTAGATAGGCAACACAATGAGGGACTGGCAGGGAGAGACGAGCCTCCCAAGGAAAATGAAAGAACATCACCAAACCATGGAAGCCAGGACACAGGCACTCCCAAAGCGCAGGAACCACACCCAAAAAACAAAGGCCACTGAACAAATCAATCTCAAATGGATCTGAAATAGCCAAACCAATGTTGGAAAAATGTAGGAAGACCCCAAAGTCTAAAAAATCCAAACCAGCATTGGAAAAATGCAAGACCCCAAAGAAACTGCCACGAAATCCCAACTGATAGGAACATCGTTGAAGGCACGTCAAGAATGTTGATCTCATCATCCTCATCTTCATCTAATCCACTATCTCCTTCTTCTTTAGAAAATTTCAAAAAGGCAGAAACTCTCCCTTTCATCATTGTCATATTGTTACATAGCATAATTAGTCAATTATCATTTGAAAATTGCATTTCATTTCAGACTTTTACATTGCATTTTGAGTTAGCATAAATTGTTATTTCAAAATCTTAGTTTCAATCTTCTCTAAATTTGCAAAGAAAAATTTAGTTCATAGGCATGTCAATCATTCATTCAAAGCATTCCCTAGTTATGATAGTCTCTTAGCGCAAGAGAATGAAATTGGTGATGTTTGTCTTAAACTTACACCCCCCCTATCTCTCCTATTTGTGAGGATGATATGTTAGAAGGGAATACAAACATAGATAACAATGATGATCATAATTGTCCTTTCCTTGATATCTCTCATTTTTGTGATGAAGGTATCTTGACGAAATAAGGTGCACTTGTTGAGCATCGTGATGGTCTTGTTTTTCCTTCTCCCCATTCCCCTTCGGAAGATAGAATAGAAACAAAAGATGAATGCATTGTCACCACTTTACCTAGTCTCCATTCATCTCTGAACACCTCCCTTATTTATGAGACTATTTTTGTAAGAAATCATGGCAATCACATTAATTGTGAGGAGCATATGTTGACATTAAATGATCAAATCTTTAATACCTAGGCATGTGCAAGATCATCATGGAAAAAGTAGGCCCTTAAGTAGCGAAAAATTCAGAAAAAACAAAGTTAGGAACTTGACATAAAAATTTGAGTAAGTTATCTATATTATTTCAAAAATATGTAAGAATAGAATCTGTAACAAATTGAATGTAGTTTCTAAACTACTAGGTTTATTTTAAAAAAAAATCTATTTGTTGAAAATTTGAAATTTCAATGCAGTGGTACTTAGATTTCAAGGAAAAAATAAGAAGTAGGTGTTTGTCTGACCACCCTAACCACAATAAAATGATAATATTTTTTTATAAGATTTTAGATATAAGTAGAAGACTCATGTTTGGATGTGATGAATTTTTTTTGTAATTTTTTTCCAAGTAAATAATTAATTATGAATTTTTAATTAAAACTTTTGAAAAATATAAAAAACTTGTATGTCTGACCACCTTAACTTGGTGAAAACTTCATGAAATTCATTTTTTCTTTTTTTTAATCCTATAGTATACGAAGCGTAGAATGTGACGCATGTTTCAGATTCAAAAAATGTGATACCATTTGAAAGATGTAGATGTTTTTCTATTAGCCTATCAATTAGGACTTTAGTCGTAATTCAAATAGAAAATGAATAATAATTATTTATTAAATTCAAAGTAAAGCATAATTTATATTGGTGGAAATCTGAGAATATCCTTTAAAAACCCTTTTTGTTTCATCAATTATGGGTAAAAAAAAAGTCATCAGCCACATACCCATCATATCGTCACTTTTTGGCCCATCATGATCCTGCACATACCCACCTATGACAACCCTCTTTATGATCCTTCCCCTACCTCTCCTATTTTAGAAGATATTAGGGAACAAGGAAATGATGTCATAAATGATCATGATAATCACATTTGTTCTTCTCCTAGTATCTCTCTTAATTGTGATGAAGATACTTTGTTAGAAAACATAACCAATGAGAGTCATGAGAATCTTAGTTGTCTCCTTTCAATTACAGAAAACTTTATTACAAAAATCAATTCAATCCTTGATCCTCATCATACTTGTGATGAAGCTACTTTGCAAATTTCATCCTTAGATGAGCATATTACAAGATCTCCTAGTATGGTAGACAATATGGAACAAGAGAATCTGACTTTAGAACCAACCAAAAATCAAATACAATCTTTCCCTCATCTCTCCACTATCAATAATCAAACACATTCTACCATTAATAATTCCCTTGGATGTGATAAAGTTATTTTGGATGAACTACACCTTAATTTTCATGAACATGTGGTTTGTTGTTCTCCTAACAACTCTCCTTCTAGGGAGGATATTATGATCCAAGACAATGATAATATCCCCTTCAAATACAATGAAGAATCTCACTTGTTAAGGGATGTTAATAGTATTTAGCCTCATTACACCCTTTACCCACCTTCACATAAACAACAAACTCAAATTAAACCTAAACTTATCCTTTACCCACCCTCACATCTGCTTCATCCCTCTAATCGACCACACCACACTTTATACCCACCTAACACTAATGTATCACATAAATCTAGTGATGATACTATTGCTCATACATATAAAAATCACAACAATCCACAACCGCCGCAACCAATCCCACCCTCCTTACCTTTACCTAATCTACCTAGTGCTCCTCATTATAACACACCTACAAAGGAGTATGATCTTGCTGAACAATTAAAGAATACTCCTGCCAAAATTTCCCTTTGGGATTTACTTTAGACCTCACTGCATTAAAACAAACTCCAAATCCTCATGGTACAACTCTAACTGATGTGGTATCTTTAATTCATAAACTAAATCAAACTAATCTTGACATTACTTTTCATCAACATGAGCTCCCTTCTTTGGAGTTGCGAAAAAAACATGACTCCTTTATGATAATTGCTCAATTCCATTGCACAGGTATCAAACACACTCTCATAGATAATGATTACACCCTTAATGTGTGTGGTGTGACTATCCTTGATCGATTAGATGTTGATAGATCACAAATAATATCTAATTCCACACCTATTCGAGGATTTGATAATACAAAAAATCAACCGCTCAGTATAATCACTTTACATATTACAGTTGGGGTGGTTACTTCTCAAAATCCTATTCATGTCATGCCTTATGATCTTTTGTACAACCTTCTTCTAGGAAGAAAATGGATTCGTGAGATGAATGCAATGCCTTCAACCCTTCATTGTTTAATGAAATTTTTCTATAACAATAAAATTTATGAAGTTGAAGCTGATCCCGAGCTTGAAAGTTGCTTGCATATTGAAAAAGGAGCTACAAGTCCTCTACACACATTGATTCCACCTCCAACATAAAAATTGAACACAATGATGAGGAATTTCCATCTAAATTATTTGGTGATGATTGGGAATCCTTATAATTCACACCCTCAATTATGGGAAAATGCATTTTCACACAAAAGAAAGATGAGGAAAAAGAACAACCAACCATCATGTTAATGCAAAACTTAGATAACCTTTCAAAATCATCTGCTTCAACCACTTTTGCAAATGTCACAAACTCTACAATCACCCTTGATGAACACACTAACCAACAACCACCTGATTCTAAAGTACTGAAACAACTTTATGGAAAAGGGTATAACTTCATGAAACAATTTGGGTATAATGGAAAAGGTTGCAGTGCTCAAGATCAAGGTATCTACAACCCTATAGAGCTTAACACACAACAAACAACTTATGGTCTTGGTTATTCTCCTTTACCCAAGATCACCAAACCTTCACTCAACATCAATACTATCACACAAGACTCTTCCAAGAGTCTTTCTTATTCACATCAATAACCTTAGTTGCTGCTCCTTGCCATGAAATAGTTGTAGGATACTCACATTCTCACTATTATGTGTCTTGCATCCATCGCAAGGGGTAGCATACTGTCATCCACTTTAGGCTCACCCTTGTCGTACACTAAGTGGGGCGAAAATCATTAGACATCCTTCTCCCTTGTATGTCACTTGTTGTTTTCTCTTTTCAATAGTCATTAACCTTTCATGAACATATAAGAGTAAGCTTGAGATGTGAATGACATGTATTAAGATTGACTCACATGTGACATACTCCCTTTCTTTGAATGACAACTTATCGAAAACATATGACTTGGAATAGGGATTTTCAGATAAGCTCTCATGTTCTTCTCTTCTACTTTAAAGCACTTTCTCATAGCAATGGTGTTAGCAACCGCTTTAAAGTGGGGGGAAAACTATACCACAATTCGTTTGCACTCTTGGTTCCTAGTGTAGCATTATCATTTGTGTGATGCATTTGTCACTTTGTGGATGACATTGGGTGTGATGCCTTTCATAAGTGTGATCTTTCTCAGCATATTACATTCCTCTTGGTGGCTTGATGTGACACACTACATCCCCTAAGTTGTGAATATACTATTCTTTGATTGGTCCTCTCTTACAGATAGGTATGTGCAGGATCATGATGGGCCAAAAAGTGGTAATATGATGGGTATGTGGCTGACAACATTTTTTTTTTACCAAAAATTGATGAAACGAAAAGGGTTTTTAAAGGAGATTCTCAGCTTTCCACCAATATAAATTATGCTTTACTTTGAATTTAATAAGTAATTATTATTCATTTTCTATTTGAATTACGACTAAAGTCCTGATTGATAGGCTGATTGAAAAATATTTATAGCTTTCAAATAGTATCACATTTTTTGAATCCAAAACATGCATCACATTATATGCTTTTCATACTATAGGATTAAAAAAGGAAAAAATGAATTTCATGAATTTTTGACCAAGTTAAGGTGGTCAAACATACAAGTTTTTTATATTTTTTAAAATTTGTACTAAAAAATTCATAATTAATTATTTACTTGGAAAAAAATTACAAAAAAATATGCATCACATCAGGACATGAGTCCTCTACTTATATCTAAAATCTTATAAAAAAATATTATCATTTTATTGTGATTAGGGTGGTCAGACAGACACCTACTTCTTATTTTTTCCCTGAAATTTAAGTACTATTGCATTGAAATTTCAGATTTTCACCAAATAGATTTTTTATTTTTTAAACAAATCTAGTAGTTTAGAAACTACATTCAATTTTCTACAGATTTTATTCTTACATATTTTTTAAATAATATAGATAACTTATTCAAATTTTTATGTCAAGTTGTCTAACTCTGATTTTTCTAAATTTTTTGCCACTTAAGGGCCTGTTTTTTCCATGATGATCCTGCACATACCCAGACATTAGACAAAATGTTCCCTAAGTGACTGACCTTGCATAAACTGAACAAGACTCCTTTGAACATCTTCTTACATTACATTTTACATTTTTAAAATTTTCATTCCTTTTTTCCACCTTGCATAATGCAAATTGCATGATTTTGGTACTCTCCTTTTATTCATAGGCATTTTTCCTTGTGGCACCTTGTTAAAGTTATCAATGGGTATAACTTTGACATGATTGAGTAGGAAGCCCAACTAGTGGCATGACTTTTCCCCATAGCCAATTTTGTGTTTGTGAGTGCATACCAACTAGCGTATGTATCTTACTTTTTGGACTTTCTCACCCTATGGACAACTAGTTTTGTGGCCCCAAAGTGAGTATACCTTTGGCCTTTCTCACCTGGCGAACAACCAAGAAGTTTCGTTGGCCCAGAGTTAGTTCATCTTTTCCACCTCATTCTTCATTCTTTTCATTGAATGATTTTGTATCTTGATGGATTGACTTAGGATCTTCTATCCTGGGGGCTTGCGCAACCTCCTTAATCTTTGTCATTCTTTGTCATTTGCATCTGTGCATGAGGATCTCTCTTGAATGTCTACTTTAGTGTGAGTTTGAAATAGACTCATCCTCTCACTAAAGTGGGGGCTAAATGTGTCATAGAAAAAGGGACCCTTTGCTTGACATGGGATTAATTCATGATAAAATGGACTTAATGAGGCCTTGATTCAAGTGTTTTTAGGCATTTTATGTGTCCACACTAGGTCTTAGACCCTTATAAATAAAATAACATGCTTTTAATGACATCTTGTAAAGGTGTCGTAAAGTCTTGTAAAGGAATTTCATGCTTTTATAGACTTGATTAACCTATTTATTACTAATTCAACATTATAAAATGTGTTTAATAACATTATTACATCAATCCAGAAGGTTTTTAATGTAAACTTAATGATAAGCTAGTGTTGTAATGTGTCTTACACATTCACATTGGTTTTTGTTCTTTTCTAGGCTATGTGGACCTAATTTTAGTGTTGTAAAGTGTATTTATTCACACTTTCACATTGATTTATGTGTCCCAAGCCCTATTTAACATTTACATCATTGCTAATAGGTCTCAACTAACCCATATTGTGCATCTTGAGGCTTTAATTGATCAAATACCTGACAAGATGGCATTTTAGACCTTATTTCTTGAATCCTTGGCTTCTTAGGTGTCGAAATGGACCCTGTGGGATCCATTCACAATCCATCAAAAATTATTCCCATCCAAGTGGGACCCATTGACCATGTGTGGCGAATGAGTTCTATCTAGGCCCATTTTGACCTTTGAGCGGGAAATAAAGTGAAATTTGAATTAATTTTGCTTCATGTCAGCTTGTGATGATGTATTATTGGGTACTAAGGCACAATTGTCTATAAATAAGTGTTTTTATCATCATTTTACATCTAACAACTCATTCTGATATCTCTCATCATTAATTCATCTTTTATCTTCTCATCTAAGTCAAGAAAGTTAGGGTTCCTTCATTAGAAGTCTTCAAGTTAGCTTTCTAAAGAATTCAAGGGTTGAATCTCCATGTTATGTTGAAAAATTTAAAGATAAAATAATCATGACAAGGTAATCATGTCCATTTTTTCATGCTTCATTATATCTTTTCATCATTTTGGTTTAATTACCTAAACGGGGTTTGACCAAGGCAAACCCCCATGCCCTAACATTCAACATATATTTCTCTTGTCTTGTTTGTTTGCAGATTTAGACCTCTTGGAGGCTTAGGAATCATTGAATTTTTCATTTCAAAGACATTCAAGTCATCTATTCATTATTCAATTCAAAACATTAACAAAAAGTCATTTTCAAACCCGAATCTAGTAGTTTCAGAAGCGAACACCTATATAGAGCATAAGTACAAATCTAGCTCCACAGAATCAAATCCTAATTTTGTAGATTCCTATAGTGGAATAATTCACCACCTATGGAAAATGAGTCCCATATGTGGGCTTGAAAAGTGATTTTCTCATAATTCAGCTCCCAGCAGTGAGAAACAGGTTTCTAGAAGTTTTCACCAAAAGCAGGACTAATTTGCCATGCATGACGAATCAATCCTAGTGGAAATTAACAGTGTTTTCTAAGACATTCCAGGACCTTCTAGTAACCTCAATCTACCTCCAGATGCACTTTTTTCATTCTCATTCATTTATGTTTTCATTTTCTTAGGTTTCTAGTTCATATTTGTAATCAACATTGTGTTTTCCAGCATTAGAATAGTTTGCATTCATTCATTTGCTTGTATAAACATTCAAACACATCATCACACACATTCCACACTCCTCTTTCTATTTCTTCTAGTGTTAACAAAGTAATTTTTTCCCAATGTCCTCTCCTTCTAGGTGAAAAACCCTAGGAAGGAGCTAGAGATCTTGGGTTGCCAAAATCTTTGTTACAGAAACTTATTCTAGCGCATCAAGTTCTTGTTATGGTGCATCTAGAGTATCTTTTAGTGCATCCTATTCCTATTACAATGCATACAAAACTTATTTCAACGCATCTGGCTCACCTTTCAGTGCAGACAGGGGGTCTTTTAGCACATTTGGTTGATATTTTAGAATATTTAGTAGTTTCTCTAGTGTATCTAGTAGTTCATTTAGCGAATAGGAGTGATCTTTTAGCACATTTGGTTTATTTTTCAAATTTTCAAAATCATGAGAACTAATTGATAATTTTTGTTTTGCAAGTGTTTAATATGTTGGTCAAAGACAAATGTATCAAATTACTAATGACGTATGTAGGGGTTGGAGTTGTTTTTATTGTCTTCTTTTAATTAAATTAGGAACCTAGTTTAATTAGAAGGTTAAAGAACCCCTTGTCTACTGTACTTGAAGTGATAGGCCTATGCTCTCCCCTTAACTGGGTGACCAAAATTCCAAACTCACTATTTTATGCTTTGTTAAAACCTTTAGAAGGCCCATCATAGTGGGAAAACTACTCACGCTATGGGAATGACCTAAGTGGGAACAACTAAAGACAAGTTTTTTGACCCACTATAATCAAAAGTGAATTTGGGGAAAGTCCACAATTTGATGGTAGTGTGCAAGATAACCATCCCCAAAGCCTTTGTTATAAAATTTGGGAGGTCTCTTGAGGGATTTTATCTATTTTCCGCACTGAACAAATCCCTTATTGTGAACCTTAGTGTGGAAGCCAACCGAGTCAATCTTTGAACACTTCTAATATCACAATGTAAGGGGAGGGAAGAATCTTCCCCCAAGATACTCACCATATAACCATTAGGGATTACCGGCCAAAGGTGGAGGATTCGACCTTGGTTAAGACCCGAGAAAGGAAAAAACACGGGCACCCTCTAGGGGGTGACACAACTGTGTGAGCTAACATGGTTCTAGGGTGTGGGTTGTGGTATTTAAGTGACCCTTGAGAATAGAAAAGTGCTTGAACTATCTTCTCTTGTTTTGTACCTGTGGAAATCGAAGGAATCAAACCAAATTCTTGAATACACACTCTATGTTTAGTTCTTAGGTGGAAATAATTGTTTGACAACTTGTTGTTGTGTTTGAAGTCATAATTCAAGAAAGCATCCATTTAAACACTTAATTCCCATAATTCACTAATTGGAAACCAAGAAAAAATCATTGTTCAGAAAAACATCCCTTGGAAACATTTAGATTCATAGATTAAAAACTTAGAATAACTAGATAGACTTACAAAAACAATGAACATTTCTAGATTAGTGCATCTAGCCTCTGTTTCAACACATTCACTGCATTTTCTAGCACATCTGGTCAATTTTCTAGTGCATACAGGGTACAATTTGCCGCATCTGAGTGATTGTCCAACGCATCTAGTCTAGCTTTTAGCATGTCTAGACCACTTTCTAGCACATCTGCAAAACCTTCTAGTGCATTCACCAATAGAATACCTAGTTGAAATCACATACCTTGGGGCAATCTAGCACATCACTAGAATTTTTTGGTACATTTAGTCTATTTTCTAGCACATCTGAGTCATCCTTCAATGCATTAAGTCCAACTTCTAGTGCATTCAATACATTCTCTAGCTCATGTGGTCTGTCTTTTAGCGCATTGAGTCTATTTTTTGATGCATCTTGGGTACATTCTAGAGCATTCAATTTTTTTTCTAGTGCATCATTGCAATATTTTAGCGCATCCATTCCTTTTTTTAGCGCATCTAATAAATTCAAAACCAGAGAGCTAAATTCATCCTTTGTTTGTTAGTTTGAACCAGAATTAAGGATCTTTTGCAGAACAAAACATTCCTTAGATACACCAGAGTCTTAAACTTGTTGAAAGTAACCTCTACAAGTGAACTTCTTCAAACTAAACCAAGATCTAACACCTTAAAGTGCCTAAACATCAAATCAAACCTCTTAATTGTTAAGCTAAGTTTCATCATCAAGATTTGTCATCCTTCTATCATGAAACAAAGTTGTATTTAATTAGATTAAACTTAGCCTCATCAATAGAATTTATCATTCTATTTGACTTATTTTTTATCCTTGGCACTCCTCCAAACAAAGATCAAAAGTTTAGTCAAATTATAACACTTGTATGCATGTTCAAACAAGATCACAGAAGCAAAAACTCAAGGAAAAAGAACTTGAAACTCAAAACACCATGGCTAAAGCTGAAGAAAATCCTTTCCATAAAATCCACCAATATAAAGGTGAGGAAATAATTGAGGAAGACATCCAACATGCTCAACAAGATCCAAATTTGCATAAGTTCCTAGAAAATATTTTTGAAAGAGATGGGAAAAAATACTTCTTAATGTTGGCTAATCAAGGTATCAAACTTCCACATGACTTGATGTTAATCAATTGAAAGAACCTCCTAAAAAGACTAAAAATGATCCATCAAATGTAGATCCAGTGGCTACCTTAACTCATCAAATGAAAAATCTCCAACAACAAATTCAAGACATGCAAAGGGGAACCTCAAAAAGATACTTGATACAAGACATCTGCCTATATCCTTTTGATCCAACTATCAACATGATTCCTTTTCCAAAACATTGTGAATTCCCAAAGTATGATAAATAGAATTGTAAAACAGATCCTATAGATCATGTAAGAGAATTTTGAACCATGAGTCTTGAATTTTCACATGAAGAAACTTACTTGATGAGATTGTTTCCACACAGCCTAGGGGGTCAATGCTTGGAATGGTTCTCCAAACTTGCAGCACCAATCAAAACCTTTGAAGAGTTGGTTAATAAATTTATCACCCAATACTCCTACAACATCTAACACGAGATAAAAATGAAAGAACCTTTGCAATAAAAAATAGAAAAAGGGTGAATCATTCCTCATATTTTTGCAAAGGTGGAGAAAATTGTTTGCAAGATATTCTCGTCCCATACCTGAAAAAGGAAATGGAAATATTCATTGACAATATAAGTGATGAGATGAGCTATAGATTGGAATTACAATGCCCACCTACCTTTGAGAAATTGATTGAAAATGGAATCAAAATTGAAGAAGCATTGGTCAAAAGAGGAGTCATAAAAATTTACAATGAAGGAAACAACTCAGCAAGCTCCTCTAATAATTACAACAACAATGATAAACTAATTTTTTTACAAAGAAACAAGAATGTTGGTAACAATGATACTTCAGCTAAAACAAAAAATGAAAAACTAGTATTTAACTTGACAGCAGCTACCACCAAGACCAACCAAAACAATAATCCAACTAACAATAAAAAAAACAACCAAGATGCCAATCAAAACAGCAATTGAAGCAATGCTGAATATAGACCACTACCATATTGAACATCCTCAAATCGAAGAAGCTTCACACATTTGGGATACTCAGTGGAATCAACATTAAAGGAACTTCTTGCAGCTAAGGTTATAACATTACTAGAAGCAATAGATTGGGAACCAAGAGTTAGACCTTTGTGGTGGAATGATGCACATTATTGTGACTTCCACAGAAGAAAAAGGACACAAGACAAATGATTGCATGTCACTAAAACATTTGATACAATATTTGATTGATAACAAGACAATATTTATGGAGGGACCCCAAACAAATGCTAATCATGCAACATTCAAGAATCCTTTGCCAAACCACAAAAATGGGGAGTCCTCTTCATCAAATGCCAAGGGGGAAAATGTAAACTATGTTTATGATTCTACCATTCATTATGCTGAGGTATTTAAACATCAAACCAAGGATATCCAAATTAAGGGCCAAAGAAACATTTTTATAGCTGAAAATCATCACCATGACATCAACATCAAATCACATCAAATCAATGACATCATACCAATCAAAGAACATCAAACCAAGGATATCAAAATCAAGGGCCAAAGAGACATTATTGCAGCTGAGAATTCAATTATTGACATCAAAATTGAGCATGAATAAAGCATTGTCATAGTTAAAACTCATCTTCATGACAACACCAAATCACATCAAATTAATGACCTTGTACCAATAAATCTAATCACAAACATTGCTGCAAATGATAATCATATTAATGTCATTAAAATTAGAGAGAAACAAGATGACCAACCAGTCAATGCAACCACAAGGGGGAAAGCCAAAGTAATATTGAAATGAGCTACATCTAAGACACCTGTTGCCCCTACAACACAATACAACATAGTTGATCAATTGCAGAAATACCAGCTCAAATATCCATATTGGAACTCCTAAAAATTTCACTAACTCACAAAGAAATCCTAGAACAAGCTCTAGTGGCCACCACAATACCAAATGATCTAGAGGTTTGTCAATTTCAAGCTATGGTGGAACACTTGACCGCACCTCATTTCCTATTTTTTGAACATGATGATGTATTAATCAATCATTCACACAATTTTTCCCTTCACATTGAGGTTTTAATCCACAAACATTGGGTCAAACATGTTCTAATAGATGGTGGAGCTGGCCTAAATATCCATACTTTGAAACTAATCTATGCACTTGGGTATTCTAAAACTTACATTGGTGCTAGAAGAAAATTAACAATCAAAGCCTATGATGATGAAGAGAGATCTTCCCAAGAACTAATTTTCTACCAATTCAAGTGGAACTGGTTGTATAAGATATAGTTTTCCAAGTGTTAGATAAGGAGTTGACATACAATATACTCTTGGGACATCCTTGGATTCATGAGATGCAAGCAGTGTCATCAACGCATCACCATTGTTTGAAATATCCTTTCAATGGGCAAGAAATCACCATTTCAACTAATTCCAACAACCCCCAATATTGCAACACACTCAAAACAACCCAAAATACTTTTGTGCCAAATAACAGGGAAGCTACAACTCCTAGTTCATCCAAAAATAAAAAGAAAACTAAATTGCTTGTCAAAATGGGTTGAGAAAAAGGAACAATCAAAGGATAAGGGTATTAGTGATTCTACTCCATCAAGTAATGAAGGTCAATCAAATTCTTTGTCACACCATCCTGAGGAAAGGTTCAGTCAAAAGAAAAAGGTATCAGTAATTCTACTCCATCAAATTAGGAAATTCAACTTAATTCATTATCAAAATAGGTGGAAAAGATCCAGTTAAAAGACAAAGACATGGGGGAATACTCATTTGAGAAATCATTGTGTCTTTCACAGTCATTATCTTCTCCTAAGTCGTATGAGCAGCCATCTACGACAAGACAACGATCCTCACAACCAACCACACTTTTTGATGGTAAGTTTGTGAAAGCAGACACTCTAGTGGATGAATCAAAAGACAATGATGTTTTAAATTTGTTATAGAAGGATGAAGAAGCATCACAAACATAAAATTCAAATGTGAAAACAAAGCAATATGGAAAAGGGAAAACAATTTTAGAGAAGATGGGCTATGATGTAAAGGGTCCTGTAGGAAAAAGAAAAGAAGGAATCATAGAACCAATTCATCCTATCATAACTAATGCCAAGGACAAAACAGGACTAGGATACAAAGAAGAATCAAAAGAAGAAACCAAGCAGAAAGTTGTTGAATGAATCCTCTAATTGAGAGATAGTTCTAAAATGGATTCCAATGAATATGAATGGGACTCTCTCTCTAAAGAATCTTGTCATGAAAAAGAAATTGATGTGATACAAAGGTATGCACCAACACACATGGAGGGACAAAGCTTGAGTTATAGACCACTTGAATTTGGATCACAACATATCAATGACTCAAATGAAGACGATCAAACTTTGAGTGAGATAGATACTTCGGAAGAGAGTAACATCATAGACCTCAATATTTCCATTGGAAACTTTGACGAAATTGCCATCATGAAACTTACCCCTTTTGACCTTAACCAATCTAATGACTCCTTTCCATTGGTACACCCTGAACTAATTGACTGGGACCAAACTAAGTTGCTTGGCATACCTGTCTTTCCAATGAATCTCATAATGAAGCTTTAGACAAGGGGAGTGCCAAATCTTCCAGCTGCAAAATGAATATCAAAAATAGATCTAATGGTGAAAATCATTTAATAGAAATATTAGATCAAGAAAAAGTAAAAATAAAAGAGTGCATCTCAAGGTGAAAACCTCTCCAAGGCACCGAGAGATGGAATATTTCACACTCTTCCTAAGCACTATCATGAGAGATCTTCAGTTCTGATTGAGCTCACACAATCCATCAACATTGGTATAGCTGAAATAGTTAAGACCCTAAATCTAGCAGCCTCCATGACAGAGGAAGAAAAACCAAGCTTCACTAAGTTCTTTGAAGAGAGACAAGTCAACTTTGGTTGGTCCTATGCTGATATGCCAGTAATAGATCTATATCTTATCATGCATCATTTATCTCTACCACCTGGAGTGAAGCTAGTGAAACAAAAATTGAGAAAAATGCATCTGCACATCACCCTCTTGGTGAAATCTAAATTGAAGAAGCTCTTGGATGCAACATTTATCCATCCTATTGATTATGCTAAATGTATCTCCAACATTGTACCAATTTCAAAACTAGACCAAAACATCAAGATATGTATGGATTTTAGAGATCTTAAGAGGGCTTTCTCAAAAGATGATTTTCCTTTTTTGAACATTAACATCATTGTAGATTTGACAGCTGGTCATGAAATGTTATCACTCATGGATGGATTTTTTAGGCTCCAACCAAATCAAAATAGCACCAAAAGATCAAGAGAAAACTACTTTCACATGCCTATGGGTACTTTCTATTGGAACATCATGCCTTTCGGGTTGAAAAACGTTGGGGCTACTTATCAACGTGCAATGACCACTATCTTCCATGACATGATGCACACCTTTATGGAGGACTACATAGATGACTTGTTGGAAAAATAATTCACTAGAGAGGGACATCTAGAAATCCTAGGAAAAATCTTCACTAGGTTGGAGAAATTCAATGTGAGATTAAACCCCAAGAAATGTGTATTTGGCATGGCATCAGCTAAACTTTTGGGATATATTGTATCAGCTAAAGGAATTGAGGTGGATCCTGCAAAAGTCAAAGCCATCATGGAGATGCCTCCTCCCAAGAATATCAGCCAACTCAAATCTTTACAGGGATGATTCCAATCTATTAGGAGGTTCATCACATAACTGGTAGATAAAACTCATCCCTTTAATCACTTGCTACACAAGAATGTTTCTTTCAAATGGAATGAAAAATGTGAAGCAAATTTTAATAAAGTAAAGTAGTATCTGATGTCACCACCCATACCAGTACTACCAACTAAAGGAAAACCATTATTACTCTACATTGCAATAACAAAAGTATCTTTGGGTGCTCTACTAGCACAAGAATATTCTGTGGGAAAATAAAGGGCTATTTATTACATCAACAGAACCTTGAATGGCTATGAGATCAACTACACCTTTATTGAAAAAGATTGTGAGGTGGTAGTATTTGCTACTCAAAAACTAAGACACTACATCTTGACCCACACCATCAAAATCATAGCAAAAATTGATCTATTGAAGTATCTACTCAGCAAAGCTACCCTGACAGGAAGACTAGCCAAGTGGGCAATGATACTGAGTGAGTTTGATATCCAGTATGTGGACAAGAAAGCAATCAAGGGCCAAGCCATAGCGAATCAACTAGTTGAAGCACCATTACAAGATGATCATCCCATGAGCATTGAATTTCCAGATGTGGATGTCCCTATAGTGTCAACCTAACTATGGATGTTGTACTTTGATGGATCTTACACGCAACATGGATCAAGTGCAGGAATTCTATTTATCAGGCCACAAAGAAACACCATTCCAAAGTCTTGCAGGTTAATGTTTCCTTGTACTAGCAACATAATTGAATATGAAGCATTGATCATTGGCATCAAGATAGTCGTTAAGAAGAAAATTAGAGAGTTACATATCTATGGAGATTCTCAATTGATCATAAATTAGGTTAATGACAACTACCAGAAAAAATATGATAAATTGATGCCATATAAAAGAATGGTTGATGACTTTAAAAAGTACTTTGTGGAGATCAAATTTGAGTAGATTCCAAGAGGGGATAACAAAGCTACTAATGCTATGGTGACCATTGCCTCTCTCCTACAAATACTTGAAAAGTGACCTCGTTATGAGTTCATGGTGGAACAATTGTTTAACCCCGCCCATGATAACCTTAAATCCTGAGTCATTTATCATCTTGTCGAGGCCAAAGCTTCTATAAATGGGAAGATCTGCACCTACTTAAGAGACAATACCCTACCACTAGAATTATCCTAAAACTAGAAATGTAACTTTATTCAACAAATAGCTCGACATACCTTGATAGCTGATGTACTTTATCGCTGAGGTCTGGATGGTACTCTCCTTTAATGTCTAGAATGAAATGAAGCTGAAACCACTTTATGTGAGGTTCATGAAGGTATCTATGGCACACATTCAAGTGGACTAACTATCACTAAAAAACTCATATGTTTGGGTTATTACTGGCCGAATATGGAAAAGGAGTCTTTTCAATTTGTCAAGAAGTGCCAAAAATTCCAAATTCATGGAAACTTGATACATGCACTAGTAGAAGAATAGCAACCATTTGCATCCACATGACCTTTCTATCGGTGGGGACTGGATCTTGTAGGTAAAATTCATCCACCTTCATCCAATGGACACAAGTTCATCATCACAACCATAGAGTACTTTAGGGAATGGATTGAAGTTGTTCCCTTAAGTACCATCACTAGAAAATAAATTACATTCTTCATCCTGAATTACATCATTTGTCAATATGGTATTCCTCAGTCCATTGTTACTAACAACGATAGACCTTTCAAGAATTAAGATGTCTAAGAACTTTTTGAGAGGTTTCATATCCAGTATCAATTTTCTACACCATACTACCCTCAGAGAAATGGCCAAGCAGAGGCCTCAAAAAAAACCATTTTGAAAATCTTGAAGAAAATTGCCAACAATGTTGGACATGATTGACACATTCAACTAAACCCTGCTCTATGGCCATACTGAACTAGCAACCACACCCTGATAGGAGCTACACCCTATGCTTTAGTACATGGATTATAGTCCATTTTACCTATTGAGGTTGGGCTACCATCACTCCACGTGTCACTAACAAGGATTATTTTAGATGAAGATTATCAGGTGTCTAGGCTACAAGAGTTGGAATTGTTGGATGAGCATCGTCAGCAAGTAGTTGATCACCTGAAATCCTATCAGCAAAGGATTTCAAGGAGCCACAATCACAGAGTCAAACCAAGAACATTTCAAGTTGGTGACTTTTTCCTAAAAAAAATCCCCATAACCAATAGGATAGAGAGAAGAAGGGGAAATTTGAACCAAACTGGCTAGGTCCCTTTATTGTTGTATCAGTCTTTAGATCTAGAGCATATTAGTTTTCCACACCTGAAGGTGATTTGTTTGAAGAACCCATCAACAACTTTCATCTCAAGAAGTTCTACACCTAATTCATCTAGTATATCAGAAAAAATCCTGAAAAATAACAAAACAATTAGAAAATATCCTAAAAAAATTGTTATCGTGATGAAAACCTGGAAAATAGGCTTCTTGGTGACAACAAAAAAATCAAAAAAGATCAAAAATGAAAAAAGGAAAAAAGATAAAAAAATACAAAAAAGTAAAAAAAGAGAAAATTAAAAAAAAAGTGAAAAATAAAAAAAATCATATAATATGAAAAAGTGAAATAAAAAAAAGTAGTGAAAACCTAGCAACAAGTGTTATTCGTGATAGATTAGATTTTCCATCTATTTGAGCATGTCGACCATTTTCTTTTTCCATTCACTTTCACATTCATTCTACCTATCATCAAAAAGCTTCATCTACATATCCTGGCATCACGATCGTGTCTCACCCTAGATTGGGGGAAAAATCCTAAACTCTCTAGGGGAAAATAAACTTTGAGCTTAAACCAAGAAACAAACAACAATACAAAAATGCAAAAAAGACAATGATCATAGTGCAACTTAACATTGAACATTAATCACAACCATGAACACATCAACCATCCATATCCAAACAACTAAAATTAATCAAATCAAATCAAATTTAAATGGATGATGTTCCTTTTGAATCATAGCTTTATCACTTTGGCAAGACTGTTCAACTATTGTACTTTGGTTTTTTGTTATCATATCTTTGGAGCAACTCGATGATGATCTAAACTAAAGGAGCTAGGAAGGAGTATGATTTTTTTTTGTCTGTTGTCTGTGAATTAATCATTACTACTATGCAATTTGTCATGAGACGTGCTCTACAAAGTATCATTGATGACATTCTAAAATTTGCATAGGAAAATGATTAACTCTTGTCTGTTTACGTGAGGAATTCTCGGGTCATCTTGGTTTAATTATATCTAAATGCTTGTGTTAATTTGCAATATCAAAAATCATGGAAGTAGTACTCAGGCCATCATGGTCTAATTATACCATCAATGTTTGTACTTACTTTCAACAATTTAAAGGCTCAATGATGATAAAAATCATGACAAATCGACTGTTATGATGACAACATTTGCATATTAGATCTATATGATTAAATTAGATTGCTTTCATATTATTTTTTCATCTATATTTATGAGTTTTCCAAGGCTGGAACAATTTCACAATGAGGTTATCTCTATTATTAATGGATTGAATACACTTGAAATTAAACACAAACATGTCATATAGTTGCATAATCATTTGCATATCATTCATCCATCCATGTATTACATCATAATAGTCACATCAAAAAACACAAAAAGAAGTGCATTGCATCTCACTTACATAATCAAAATCATTTCATATATTTGCATTAAGAAAATGGTCTAATAAGAAGATTGAAAGACATATCCAATAGGGTAAGATCTCCAAGAAGAAAAAGTTGTCGAGGAATGTGACCTGGTATAAAAGCATCATGCATAGGAGTATATACAATCATCATCTATATATCATCATATCATCATTGCATCAATACATAATCATTATATGAGTGTACATAAGCATCACATATCATTTGCATAATCAAATCCATCTCACATAGCATAAAAACATCATCCATAAAGCATATAGAATCATCATTCATACATTATCATATCATCATTGGATACATACATAATCGCCATTTAAGCATCATATAAGCATAAGCATATTAACACATCATATAAGCATCACATAAGCATCATATAGTAGAAATCATAGGCATCCATCATAAATCACATTTAGACATATGGATCGCTATTCATTGTCGCATATCATATAAACTCTAAATCATAATGTCAAGTGTACAATGATATCCAAAGGTGTAAAGAGATGCATCATCAAAAACAAAAATGGAAGTGTATCATAATGTCTCAACTGAATCATTGTAGACATCATCAAATGTCTCAAATATATCTTAGATGATCATCATGGAGCTATGTGGTGCTCCCCCCTGATGGTATTGGCCCTATACCTCCCACACCACCTTATGGTCCTACCCCTGGATCTTTGCAAGGTGGTGGCCCTGTCACACCCCTGTTGGTAGTCTTGGTGTGAGTGCAACTGGAAAATTGTGTGTAACTCTCTTGGTGCTCTAGAGGAAACACCTCATGATACTTTAGTCTATAGAACTCAGCCTCCCTAGTAGTGCATCGTACCTCTCGAAAGTAGTTAGCTATACCTATGCCCTCTACAACTCTTTGTAATCTCTCCACTATGCCCTCTACCTACTCAACCCACTACCTCAAGGTATCCCTCTTAGTTGTAAGAGTGGAAATCTATGCCTATGTCTAAGCCTAGGCCTAGGTTTGTGTCTACAGCAAAGCCTGAACTTGTGCCAGCTGACCCTACAATGTCTGCACCTAAACCTATAACTCAGCTATTTGTTTCTACTATTGTTGTGCTACAACTACCAATGATCACATATTATAAGGAACTCTAAAGTATCGCACATCGATCATGGGCCCTACACCACCCTCATCTCCTCAATCTATGTCTCCCCCATCACCATCCCTATCACCTCCATCATCTCCATCCAATTCTCCATCATCACTGCTCTCTTCCTCCTCTTCCTCCTCATCTCCTTTGTCTCTCCTCTGCCTACATCCATGTATTGTCACCCTCTCCTTATCATCTAACAATGGCACTAGCTCATTTGGACTAGATATCTATGGGAATGGATGTAAGAGGAAATACTATGCATACTCCTCAAATATCAAAGCCTCAATAATCTCTGGATGATAATCCTAGGTGATGGTTTGAAGACCCTAATACTCCTCAACTATTGCATCATATGATAACACAGGGCCCCATTCTAGCACATCAATCTATCATTGTGCATAATGAGCCACTCCCTGGGGCATGCCCTATACCTAACCATACTATCACAGTACTATCAGCGAAAATCTCAAAATAATAAATTGTGTCCTCCCAATTAGGTACATTGATGAGCACAAAAACAACATCTCGATATCATCCTTTGGCCATTGCTCAGAATATAAATAGGGCCACCATGTCATTGTGTCAAGATCATCCAATACTCTCCTTAATTAGTCCAATTTTCCCAGCTTAGGTTGGACAACTGGACATGTATATGTATGCACATATGGCCTCCCTACTAGCCGTTGTCTCTCTGCCACTGTACGGGTGACAACTATATGCTCCCATGCCCATATCTATAATAATGTGACTCATGTTGACAAACTAGCCCCTCTCAAATAGACAACCTAGTGAAGATCATGGTATAAATGGGAAAGCATGCAGCATCCCCAAGCATATCTGGTACCCTGTGCAATCATACTCTCAAGTATCTATCCCCATCCAATTGAAAGTACCTTTGACCTGTGGATGGGACTTAGAAATCCTCCAATGAAACCAACAAGCACACATGACAATGCAGTGTATGCATTGACTATCTCTGCTAGGGAATCTCATAACCATAAATACGATCATCCTCAAAAACTCTTTGAAGTGCATCAGTCCCACCCTACTCGACAAAATCCTCAAAATGTGGTAGAAATCCTCTGGTGTCACTTTCATCTCACCAGTGGGCAAATGAAATGTGTTATGCTCACTGTGCCATCTCTCTGCTAGTGTGGTTGGAAGCCCCCTGTCAATCCGATCCTGGGTTATGTCAATCAATGAAGTCAATCCACATTAGTCAATCACATTTAGATCAGCCTAATCTAAATGTGGAATCAACTCCGAGGTCCTTGGAAAATACTCTTGAATCTGTAGGATTGACAAAGGCTCCTATCATCATAACATATCACAAGTTAGCAAATCAATCAATCAATATTAATCAACCTATCAATCTAATCAGCTCTGATGAGATTTTGATTGCATCTTGTGAGCATTTATCATTGATCCTCACCTATCATGAGGACAATCATCAATCTATCATTGATCCTCATCTATCATGAGGTCAATTATCATCATCCTATCATTGAATCTCTCCTATCTTGAAATCAATCATCATCTAATCTATCAACATCATTAAAGATCATCAAATCAAAAGTTGACATGATCAAACAATCATCAAAATCAAGGAGTCTGATAAAAAAATTCATCAATCTGACCTAGATGCACTAAAACAATGACTCAAGCTAAAAACATGGATGCACCAGAAAATTTCATGGATGCGCCAGAACAGAGTCCCTATGCGAAAAATCCCTCTATCAATGCACCAAATGACTATATGCACCAAAATTTTGATTGAATGCACTAAATCATGCCCTAAATGTGTTATATTACTCCATGCACTACACCATCCCATCAATGCACTACTTCAGGCAATCAATGCACTAAATTCATCTATGCGCTAAAAATATAGCCCTATGTGCTAAACTACTAAATGTGCTAAAATAGTCTACCGATGTGCTACATTAGCGACCGAATGCGCTAAAACATAAAAAGCAGAATTTAAACATGAAAAAAGGTGTGAAAAACGAAATTCAAAAATCACAAGGAGGTTTTTCAGGGTACATATCAAAGGTCCATACACTATCGGGTGGTTGTGATGTCACACACACTCGAATCGGTGTGTGTGGTAGGGAATCACCATCTTGCTCAAATTGCTCAATTGCTCAATCACTCTCCAATTTCAAAATCAAAATGCACAACTAAAATTCAAAATCACCTTTTTTAACCTTTTAAAGGCTAATTAAGTGGGATTTTTATGGAGTTGATTTATTTTATTTTCCAAAGGGGCTCAATTCATCAATTTATCATCTAGCAAGTTCAACATAATTTTTTGGGAGATAAATCGTTTCTAGATCATAAAATTTTGAAATCATCATCAAATCATTGAAAAATCATCAAATTTTCAAAAATTCAAAAATTCCTAAAATTCAAAAATTCATCGATTTATCTCCCAAGGGGGCATATATCCATCATCACCTAAAAATTAGTGTCTGGGGCATTGAAATTTTTTTCTTGGCATCAACAAAAAAAATTCTTTGAAGCAACGTGTAAACACATTACTTCAAAGAGGGGCAAAATATATACACCTGTAATCAGTCAAAACAATTAATTAATTAAATACAAGTTATTTAATTAATGAACCCCTTTAATTCATCTACTTATAAATAAATTATAAATTTATTTATATAGTTCACACTTTTCTAATTCTACCATCTTAAATCACATTCTTCTAAATTTAATTAAATAAATAAATGTCAATAGTTTGTTTTATTTAATTAATAATCTTCTCACTAAATTAAATTCCCAATTTGAATTTAGGCACATGTCTCCAACTTTTCCTCTTACCACCTCATCAAGTGTCACATGAATTTAAATATGTCTAATATTTAAATGGGAATTATCCTCAACCAATTCCAAAAAAAACTTTGGACACTTGGTTCTCTCCATCATTTCATTCTCCCTCACACTTGGCATGGTGTTCACAGTCAAGGGAACATCCTCCATGATTCCCTCTAACTTCTTATATCTCCATCGTTCACCTCTCCAGCGGAAATCTTAACCGTTGATTGCTGCCACATCACAAGATGCCTTGGAATTCCTATAAATACAACCTCTTGCTACAACATTTACAATCCCATCTTGAGCAAACTTACTTTGCAGAAATTATATGAGAGCATTTAGAGCAATTTTTAGTATTTAGCATTTGAGCATTGTAGAATCATTTAGTTTAAAATCATGGCTTAGTTTCATAGAAGCATTGTAGTTATCATTTTAGTTTTTATACAACATTTGTATCATAGTCTTTAGTATCATATCCATTGTCATATCACCATTATCATTTGCAGCATAATATCATAGCATCATTCAACATTATCATACAACTTATTATCATGTAGGAATTAGATTCTTGCATTTTACAACATTTTGTTCCTCAGGCTGCCATTCTAACAGTCATAGTGCATACATAAATCTAAGAGCCAATATTATTTAATGAATCCATGAAGATAGGAAACAATGGAATAATTTTGGGAATTTTCTCTTGTTTCAATTTGATTCAATTCTCTAATGTAATACATTTCATTGCTTGTGTGATCTTGTTCACTTTGCACATTTTACCTCACACAAATCTCATTGTAATTGTGGCTAATATCACCATTTTAAAATGAGTTAGTTGATTACAAAATATTAACCCAACAGTTTTTTGGCGACTCTACTAGGGAAACGAATACACAACCATAGCCTCATGCTTTTGGTTGAAGTATACAGTTTCTTATTATGTTTGGGTGGGTGCATGAAGTTGGGTACCAATTTTTTGGCCACTTTTGAAAAAAAAATTACAAAACGCACTTGGATTATTTCGCGTTAAAAAAAAAAAGAAAAAAGTGAAAATATTTGCCTTGGAATACCAACCCAAAGGCTTGGAGGGCATTCCCAACAAGGCCAGAGACATGTTTTTGCAAATTCTACAATTTTTCACATAATCTGTCTGTTCACCCATCAAGATTGCATCTAGTTCAATATCGACAAAATAAAAACATGGGTAATGTTAGGTTCTCTCTTAGCTATCCAACAATGTAATTTTTTTTGCTTTTTGACAATGCTCAGCCTTTCATCCATAATTTCTTTTGTTTGTATGTCTGTTTTTTGCCAAAAAGTGTTGTTTGGTGTTTTTTTTCTTATAAATTAACCTGTTCATGAAAATTTCAAATAAATTACATTTTTAGAAACTAGATCCATTCTACAAATTTTTTAAAAAAAAGGAAAAAAAATGAATTATTTTCAAAAATTTGTGGTGGGAGCATGGCCAAAATTCTGCTTTTCAGGAAGTGCCCACTTAGAAAATTAGTAAAAAATCAAATATTCATTAAAAAATTATTACAAAAATTATGCATCAACTAGATGTTGTTAGCTAACTTCTAACTGTAGCGATTTTAAAAATAATACAAAAAATTTCACCATGCTCAAGTCGTACAAGAGTTGCTATGTTATGTTTTTCTAACAAAAATAACACCAATTTGTGTACATCCCCCTTTTAAACCCCTTAATATCAACCATTTTCAAAATAAATTAGTAGTTTAGAAAGTAGACTCAGAGCACTTCGATCCTTGTTTTGGTTCCATCTCAAAATTTTGAGTGTAACTATCCTCAATTTCACATCCAAGGTCAACATTTCCTGATTTCAAAAAAAAAGTGGCCACTTAAGCCCCCTTTTTGGGAACCATCTTGGTGCACTTACCCGTTTGTAATTATTTCTTTTATTGTTGATCTACCTCTCTTGCCAAGTTTGCATTCTAGCATAAAGAAGCTATATATGTGTTCAAAGGGCTCAAGGGAATATTGATCTTATGTTTGAACATAACTTTGATCCTTTTCCTCCATGAACTAGATCACATCTTCAACGCACAAGGAGTTTTCCTCATACTAACATAAGGTCTCCTATTCCAAGTGAATCTTCTAGTGTTCAAAGAGAATTTTCTATATCACCAATTCAAAGGTTTATTATCCTTCAATTTAACCAAGAAATAATGGTTGCACAAGATTTTTCTCAAGGTCCTTGGGGTAATGCTTTTGGTTTTTAATTTGATGCCACCTATACATGAACTTCCTCATTTCTCATGCAAGACAATTCCCAAGTTCTATGGAGATGGTAAACAACACCCTGATGAGCATATTGTTGCATTCTATATTGCATAAAAAGTTCTAAATGTAAAATATGAAGATGTATCAGTAATATTGTTTACTGAAACTCTCCAAGGGGTGGAAGTTGATTGGTTTTACAATATTTTAGCTAGAACTATTACAAATTGGGAAACTCTTCAAACCAAATTCAAAGAAAGATTTAAGCCTATTGAATATGCTCATGCCTTTTTTTCTCAACTCACATAGATGAAGAATGGACCACAAGAACCAATGCATGAGTTTGTGGCTAATTTTGACAAATTGAAAACCAAAATTTCAATTGTTGCTCAATCTACAACTAAAAATTTGAATTGTTTCTTCATAAATACACAGTTGCCCGAGGTAAGTTATCTTCTACATAGAATAGTCCTAACTACAATTGAAGTTGCTCAAGTGATGGCTACTAAGGTGGAGGATGATTTAATCCTCATTGTTAAAATAAGGAAAGATATGAATCATTATAGAAGACAATCCTCTCTGGACCAACCTTGTACAAGCATCACAAATACTATGGTGCAAAAATTTAGCAAATGAATTACTAGCTCTTAAGAAGTAGATTTCTCAAGGTTCATCTATTCCTTATTACAAAGACATTCCAAGGAGAACTTATCCAAATGCTTCAAATTATCCCAGCAATAATGTAAGGAACAAAAATAGGCTCCATGTCACAAGGAATACTTGCACTTGAAGTGCCACCTAAAAAAGCAATAGTGGGATATTATGAATCCGAACAAGAAGATCTTCTGCAATTGGAATATCTTTCAAAGGATGGTGTCAATATATTTCAAGAGGAGGAATTAGATGTGGTCGGGGACTCTAATATTGGGTTTTTGAACTATGAAGAAGGATTCGAGCAAGAAGAGGAAACACATGGTGAAGCTTATGTTGTCTTCACCCACTCACAAAATCAATTTGATCATCAACAAGGTGTTGGAACTCAAGAGAATGATCCCTCACGTTTGGTAGTCACAATTTCCAGGAGAGGGACTCCTTTTCCAATCCAACCAAAGGATACAATAGGAAGTAAACAAGTACCCCAAATCCTCCTACATCTTCTTTTGTACTTATAACCAATGTCATTTGCAAGCCCCAAAATGAAAATACCTCGTCTTCTTTAGTAAATCCTTATCAAGCCTTTAGCATCATAGACCATGAAAAGAAGACAAAAATTTAAATGTGAGAAGCTAAGAATCTTCAAGTCAACCCTAATCAATTTGATAGATATGCTAAGTTTGTCAAAGATAAAGGAATTCAATCGGGCCAAGATTCTTCCCAGAATACCCATGTTGTTTCCAAATTGAGGCCTCCATAAATTAACTTGGTTTCAACTCCCTCATCTATCTCTAGAAAAATAGATCCATTTTACATCTCCTTATTGGTTAATGGTTATAAATTAATTAGTTGTGTCATTGATTTGATTGTTTCTAATAATGTGATGCCTGCTAAAGTAGAAAATTCTTTGGGTTTGAACCTGACAAAGACCTTTGGCCATTATTTTTTAATGGAAAACAAGCAAGTTCCCCGAATAGGGAAAATTAAAGATGCACAATTTGTACTTGTTGTATTTCCTAACAAGAAGATTAAAATGACAGTCTTGGTAGTTTATGTCCCAACCTCATATGGGATATTGTTGGGATAAAACTTCTACAAAAATGTAGGGGTGAAATAAACATGGATTGGTCTGAGACAAAAATACTTGTCAAGGCTGTTATGCAGAAATTGCTTCCAAAAAAGGAAGCTAAGTTTTCTGTGATAAAATTTGATGATCCAAGATCTGAGATAATTTTTGATTCTTCTAGAATGGGTACTTATTTCTTTCAAACTAATGAATTTTTAGAGTCTTCGAATAACTATTCAAAAGAAGAGAAATTAACTCATGACTCATCCACTTCAAACGAAGAGATTTCCTTAGACGAAGGGACACCAGAATTTGAAACTATCAGCTTAGGGATCCAAATGATTTTTGGACCTTGGATTTTGATGGAAGTTGTTCTTCCATGGGATCTAGTACAAGGATAGTTTGCATATCCTAGAAAGGAAAGGTTTTTTCATTTTCATTCAAATTGCAATTCGATACTACTAAAAATATGGTGGAATATGAGGCCTTATTCTTAGGCATGAATGTTCCACATGAGAAAGGAATTAAAAATCTTCATGCTCAAGGTGATATCGAGTTAGTTGTTTGTCAGGTAAGAAAATTTTACCAAACAAAAATGAAAGATTAAATAATTATGATAATCTTATTTGGGATTACATTAAACAATTTGTTTCTTTTGGCATATTTGTGGTTCCAAGAGAATACAATGATAGGGTTGGTTCTTTGGTGGTGTCAACTACTATTCCTATTTCCTATTCCTATATTGATGATTTAAAATCCTTTCGTTTAAAGGAGGTCCAACATGAACTTCCCCTGAAGGTGGGTTCCATGCCTCACAAGCAGAAGCAAAGGAAATATAACCCAAAGATCTTAGGTAAAATTCTCACTGAAATTCAAAAGATGCTATATGCTAGGATCATTTTTCCTATCCATCATTCAACATGAATAGCTAACATTGTTCTAGTACATAAGAAGAATGGGGAAATCCGTATTTCTATGGATTTTCATAACCTAAACCAATTGCCACTAGAGGATAATTACCCACTACTAGTAATGGACCAAGTGTTATAAAAAGTGATGAGCTCATAAATGCTATCTATGTTATATGGATTTTTAGGGTATAATCAAGTGAAGGTGAGTGAAGAAGATCAACATAAAACCGCTTTCACTACTCCATAGGGCACATTTTCTTATCATAGAATGTGTTTTGGTTTGGTGAATGTCGTTGCCACATTTCAAAGAGAAATGGACTTAGCTTTTCATGATGTGATGGGTAAGTTCATTGTAGTTTATCTTGATGACTTGACTATCTTTTCAAATAAATTTCAAGATCATTATTATCACTTACAGCTTGTTCTTGAAAGGTGTTGGCAACACAAAATTTTCCTTAACCCCAAGAAAACCATTTTTGGGGTTACTAAAGCTAAACTCCTTGGACACATTGTGTCTAAGGAAGGAATCAAGATTGATCCCAAATGGTTCAAGTCAATTTAAAATCTTACTTTACCTTCAAGTTAGATGGAAGTTCACTTCTTCTTTGGGAAGGTGAATTTCTTGTAGAGGTTTATTCTAGACTTTACAGAGAAGACTAGTCATATCATTGATATCATGAAAGGTAAGTCAATATTTTGTTGGAGTACAAAAGGAAGAGTTTCTTTCAATGATATCAAGGAGGGTATTTCTCATGCTCCATTCTTAGTCTACCTAGACTATACAAAAGACTTCATCATGTACAGTTATGCCTTAGAACATACACTATATACTATCTTGGTACAATAGAACAATGAGGAAATTGAATCTCCTATAGCATTCATGAGTTGTCCTATGAAATATCATGAACTTAAGTACTCTCCAATGGAGAATCATGCTTATGTTGTGGTTAAAGCAGTTACGAATTTAAAGTTCTACCTCCTTTATTCTCATGTTGTTGCATTGGTCCCTGATTCCATGGTCAAGCCTATCTTGACTCAACAAGAGTTTGGAACTGAAGGAGGAAAATGGATTGCAAAAATCCAAGAAGAATGAGGAGAATTTCTCAAGAAATTTTCATACAAAGAGAAGAGGACAATCAAGCTCAAGGTTGAAATCTTCATTATTTGGGAGAATGGTTTGTATAAAAGGAGCATTGATGGAACCTTTTTACATTGCATGGGAAAAGTGCAAAGGTAAGTTTTTGGAATCATTTTACAACTTAGCGTATGGAGGAAACTTTTCAGCACTGGTCACTACTCAGAGGATTTTAAGAGAAAAATATTATTGGTCCACACTTTTTCAAGATGTGTATAACTAGGTATGCAAGTGTGAGTTATGCTAGCAGTTTGTGGGGAAACCCAAATTAGCAACTTTACCCCTCAATATGGTGGTAATTGAAGAACCCTTTCAGTAATGGGGTATCAATTTCATTGGTGTGGCCAATCCACCATCAAGTGTAGGACATAGCTATGTTCTCATGGCTACTGACTATTTCACCAGGTGGGTGGAAGCCATTCCAATTAAGCATGCTACTTTGGAAGTGGTATGTAATTTCCTCAATGAGAATATTATTTCAAGGTTTGGTGTTCCAAAAATGATAATAGTAGATAATGCTACTTCTTTCTCATCCATGAAATAACTAAGTTTTTCTTTGAGTATGGGATCACACTTTCTCATTCTTCTGACTATTACCCTCAAGGGAATGGTCAAGCAAAATTAAGTAACAAGAATTTAGCTACCATAATCATAAAATTGGTGGATGAAAATCAAAGGTCCTGGCACAAGGCATTTTATGATGCATTGTGGGTAGGTTGTATTACCCCCAAATGGGTAATTTCCATGTGTCTATTACAACTCTTGTATGGGTTGAATACAAAAATACCTATCACACTAGAATTATCTGCTTTGAAATTGGCTAAGGCCATTGAAGATGAGACTTT
>VDFB02095884.1:0-23657 GCA_007258455.2 Sequoia sempervirens | reverse complement strand
ATTCACCATTCAAAATGGAATGAGAGGTTTGCACTTGTTTGGTTTTCATGTTTTGAATTGGGTTTTCATTACTATATGCCGATTTCTAATGTTGTTTGCATTCAATTCCATTTGTAAGTGGGATTTGATCATTTTCTTGATTTGGGTATTATAAATTCTAACCCTTGATCAAATAATTCATGTTTCATTTCCATTTTCCACTAACCCCATTTCATATTTTGGCACGCTCGGTAGGACTCACGTTCTTGATTTGACATTTTTGTTGAGTTTTTTGATGATTTGTAGGTTACAGTGGCACAATCGTTAGTTATAATGACACATTTTATGTTCGTGGATTGCCCCGTTTGCTTAGATTGTTGTGTTTGACATCAACAAATTGCTGCGCTTGAGCATTTTAATGCATTTGCATACTCTATTTGTAGGTTTTTTGACAAATTATCACTTTTGAGCAGATTGTCTTGTCTGCCTATAGAAAGCCGTGTTTGCACACATTGTTGTGTATGAAGAAAGGTGCAGTGTTGTGTTTCACTATTTTATTGTGTTTGTTGTTTATAATTTTGCTATTATGATTTTTGCACTTTTTCAGTTTGACCTAACCCTAACCCTAATGTGCTTTGTCTGTTGTCTGTGTTTTTGATCTGACTTGTTTATGCAACTTTCATTGGGAGAAGATAATTTGAAACTACTAACTCATTTGTGGTGAAGGGTTTTGATCGGTCCAAGACAGATAATCTCAAACTATTGATCTAGTTTTCTTATAGGTTTCCTTGTCAAAGAAAGTTATCATTCAAACTTGTATGCTTTATTGATTGCTAGACTAAATCACATTTCAAGTTAATGCCCTAAAATTAACTTGTTTGTTGTGACTAGTAGGTTAGAGTGTATGTATCCTCTCCCCTTGTGCTTCGTGTGATCTTGGGTGACAAGAAATACCTCTAGTTTGCATTTATTTCTTGTACATCGAAAGAGTTGTTTATGTATCCTCTCCCCTTGTGCTACGCGCGATCTTGTGTGATGAGAATTAGCAACATGAACCCTTCCTTTGTTGTTAGTTTTTGCTTAGGGATTTCATCACCGTAGGTTTCGACCTCAAGCACATTTTTTTGGTAGGTTATATAAAGGGGCGAGAGCAAAAGTTGTAGCTCAATCCACTCATGGCTTGCTAGGCGTTCCTTCGTGGTCTCGAGTGATTCCATAAATGGGGAGTTGAGATTTCCATCTTATGCTTGTGCAGGTGGTGGTGTTTACGAAGTACCTCTACTACGAATCCCTATTATTAGAAGCCTAAAACCTTTTGGCCGTCGATCTATAGTGGTGCAACGTGATAGCGTCATCATGTGAAGTTACTCACTGTGTATTGTTCTTGGTTGAGGTGATTTGGTGTCTTGTTAGGACTTTATCCTTCCAAGGCAAGGGGTGTTAAGGTGGTACATGACCTTGGCATACCTTAGTCACCCACTCCTTGGATTGGTATTAACACACAAGTGTGGTGAGCCTACTATAGTGAGATCCTTTATTACTAGCTAGGTTGTGCTTATCTGACATGTTTTCAATTGAGCTATACTAGCGAGCTTTGTCGAAGAAAGCCTACAAAAATACCTTCTCACCTTGGAGTCACTCTTTCCTTTTATGTCTACTATTTGTATCACTTACTATCAAAACATAAATCAGATGCTTACTAAACACTAAAACAGTCACAAAAAGTCATGTTTTCCTATCATAGTTTGCCGCTTTTGCACAAATTTCCACTTCTATCTAGATATATCACCGCTTTTGTCACACATATCGTTGCTATTGCCTATTCTGTTGCATCTGCTTTCCCTTGGTTTCATCAGTCCAAATCTGCAGATTGTCGATTGAATATATTGTTGTGTTCGTTCTCAACATATTGTCGCTCTTGGCTACATTGTCGCGTTTTCTCTGGGGGCAATGTGACACATTTGTCTAGATTGTTGCGTTTGTTTGTAACATTTGTTCTTCTCAGGCCTGCAAACTTTCTGATCTCTAAATTTTCATAGCCTGTCATCCTAAAATTGGAAACATCTATCATAATAGACCTAACACTCCTAAATAGTCCTTTTCATCCTTACACATCCAAACTATCTTTTCAACTTAGTTTTCCTAGGAAACACCACCATAGCCATTTGGACAAAACATCAACCTTATCAAACATCCTTGGACATTATCAACCTCAATCAGCATCAGTCTTATTAGACCATCCTCAACATCCTTTTGTCAAAATATCAAATCAACCATTTGGACATCAACCTATCATCTTGCTAGTATCTTTTGATCTCATGCAGCCTCATCTTGTGAGCTTGTTAACTTAGTGGAATTATCTCACCTCTAGGTTTACAAATCACCATCATCTCCCCTTGCTTGTACTCATAAGTCTAGTCCAAGTAAGGGTATCAAACCAATCTTTTATCAACATCTTGAGATCTAACACAATCAAATCAACTTTGGTCACCATCCTTTTGTCTAAAGGTTAAACCATCTGATCCAAATCAACTTAAACATCATATATTTTGGTCCAAAAGAGTTGTCAACACATCCTTTGAAAACTATTTTTGAAATCAAAATCCAAACAACATCATCACATATCTACCATTATCTCAAGCCTTTCATCCTTAAGGTCTTTTGTGAGTTTATGACAACTACTAGATCACAACACAAGAACATACAACACAAGAAGAATATGGCAACCAATCTTAGTGGTTCTAATGTCCCAAACACCACAAATGCTGAAACTTCAATTGAAATAACATGGGGATTTACCTCTAGCACCACTCCTCTTGGGTATACCACCCCTCAACAACCAAATGCAAATCCTCAACAATAGAATGCTAATCTTCCACAACAACCAAAATATTGTCCCTCCACAACCAAATATCAATCTTCAACATCCAAACCTCACCTCTCAACAAGGAAATCAACCCACTCGAGGAAACGATGGATATGTAGAAGCAAACTTCGATGACGAACTCACCAAAGAAAGGATCTTAGAAATGATTCAAAATCTTCAAGTGCTAAAAGTCATTGATGCACTACTCACTTCCGATCCAAACACTTACTTTTATAGGCTTGCCCAACATGGTGCTAAGCTACCCATTGACTTTAACATTGAGAACTTTAGAGACCCAACCCTTATTCGTAAGGATGAAGACCCGACAGTTTGAAGAAACAGTAGTTCAACAAGTCTCTCAACCCATAAGGCAACCGAAAATTCCAGCTTTTCTTACACAAACAAATGATCCTTCTCATGCAAGACAAGTTGATAATCCCTTGTATAACAATCATCTCAAATGGAACAAGCACTTGCAACCCAACAAAATCAGTCAGATCCTAATGTCTTGGCAGCCCAAAACCTTTCACAACAATCAACCAACCCTTTCACCACTCCACTCGTAACTCATAATGCTTCAACAAATACGAGGAGACCAAATGTATCAAGGAACTTGTATGCAACCTCTTGGTCACAAAATGCACCTCAACAAGGTCAAAATCCTAACATGCAAAACATGTAAAACCTTCCTCCTAGACCACCAAACTTTGCACCAAATCCACCATTACATGCTAACATTCCACCACCACAACAACATATGGCTTCACCCATCTATACCGTTCCTAATCCAAGCAATCCACCCCTTGAACCACAAGAAACTAATCAACCTCTCAAATCACAACAACCACCAATCTATTAAAACACACAAACTAATCCCCCTCAACAACAAGTCATGTATCAAGCAAACACACATAACACTCCTTACAACATGGCACAACAAAAACAACCTCTTTACCAAGAACAAAACCCCTCATACAACACTCAATATCAACAACAGTTGAACTTTCAAAATCCAGATCCTAACACAATGCAATTTATCAATATGATCCTTCATACACCCAAACTCCACAACATCAAAATACAAACCCTCAATATCAGCAAAACACAAATCCTCAATATCAAAATGTTAATCCCCAATATCAAAAAAACCTTATCCCTCAACATCAAAATGTTAACCCTTGACATCAAAACATCAACCCTCAATGCTTAAACCCTAATCCTCACAATCCAAACTTTCCTCCTCAATATCAATACAACACCCCTCAAGGTCCGATGCAAACTCAAAACCCTCCCCAAAAAACTCAAGGTAATGAGTTCACATTACAAATCCAAAATATCAATCAAAAGATAACATAAATACAACTTGGAAAGACTAAGAAGAGCTATGCCTTAGTAGACATTTTCCCTTATCCATATGATCAAAACATTGCCATGATTCCCTCCCCTACAAACTTCAAAATTCCTAAATTCGACAATTACAAAAGAAGATGAGATCCCATTAAACACATATGAGAGTTTTTCGTGGCTTGCATGGAGGTAGCCACCAATGATTCTTACTTGATGTAACTCTTTACAAGAAGCCTTGGTGGGCAAGCTATAGAATTCCCCCTAGAATCAAAACATTCAATGAACTCTTGGAAAAATTCATCAATCACTTCTCGTACAACATAGAAAAATATATCACTATGATCGGCTTGTACAAAGTAAAACAAAACCAAGGCAATACTTTTGCATTCTTCTTGCTATGATGGTGACACAAAGCAAGTAAATGCAAATGGCCTGTCCCTAAAAAAATAACTTGTTGACATCTTCATTGGAAATCTAAACATTGATTTAAGCTTCCAATTGACTATGCTATGTCCTAACACATTTGATGACATCATTGAAAAAAGCATAACTATTGAAAAGGCCCTTATTGCAAAAGGAATTATCAAGATATACAACAACAGAGACCAACCTTCTAGCTCAAATGATAAACCGCGTCTATGGCCAAAGAACAAAAATGTTACCAATGATGGAGTAGTGGATGCAAAATTCATGCGAAACTTACAACCTCAATCTAACAATCATCAAAACAATGTTCAAAACAATCAACCAAATAATCCTCCAAGCAATCAACTGACCAATCAAAATCAAAATCCTCCAAGAGGACCATCAAGACCTAAAAGTACTTTCAATCAAATAAGACGAAAATACACTCCTTTGGGATGACTTGTAGAAGCGGTCTTGCACAAATTGTTTCAAACCAACCTTATCAAATTACCCGAGCAAAAAAAAAATGATGAACTACAATTAAAATCTTCTTGGTACAATGAGAATGACCACTGTGAATTTCATAAAACTAAAGACATAAAACCAATAATTGTATGAAACTAAAGAATATCATATAAGATCTAATTGGTAAGGGAGAGGTTGACATTGAACATTGTCCTAGAACATCTAGTAACAATGACTTGGGAATCTATAAGGATCCAATCCTTGACCATAGTAAATGAAATGACAAAGGTAAGGGATGGGATTTCAATAAAGTCACATACTTCGATAATGTAGTGGGTGCTACTTATGAAGCTAATCATCATATCAGAGTCGTAACTATAATTGATAAAAATCTTGAGTGTAATGTTACTAAATGACGAAGGAAAATTACAATCCAAGAAGCCCCACCACAATCAGAAGCTTTCCCTAAGCCTTCACAAGCTGAGTATAACCTTATTGACCATTTGAAAAAGACTCCTGTATAGATATCTATTCTTGAACTTCTCAAAATATCCCCTGCTCATAAATAAGTTTTGGATAAAGCCCTAGTAAAGTCTTCTCTACCCAATGACATTAACATAGAACAATTTTAGGACATGGTACAACACATTGCTTCTACTCATCATCTTGTATTCTTTGAAAGAGATCTCCCCTTACACATGTATCATAACCAAGCTTTATATCTAGAATTTTGCATCCTTAAACAAAATTAAGTAGATGGTGGCAGGAACTTAAACACTTGTATTGCAAGACTTGTAAAACAACTAGGATATTCCAATGAGGTTATTGAAAAGCAGAAGAGCATTACCATCAGATCCTATGATGAAAATGAGAGAAATTCTGAAGGTACTATCAAACTTCCCGTTCAAGTAGGACTATGAATAGCGGAAACAATTACATGTCAAGTATTGGATCTTGAGCTACCATATAACCTTCTCTTAGGATGCCCTTGGATTCATGCAATGCAATCTATCCCTTCCACCTATCACCAATGCCTGAAATTCCCTTATAATGACAAATAAGTCACCATTTATGCTGATCCAGAGCCCTTCCACTATTGCAAGAACTTAGAAGAAAAATACCTAAAGATCTTCCAAGTTCCTAGCAATGTTATCTCCTTACACCTATTTTCTTACATTGACCTGTCATCTTTAGTCTCATCATCTCAAGCCTCATCTTCCCTTGTTCTATCATCCTCAACAAATCCACCTAAATCCGATCTCAAGATCCAAGTACTAGACAACGGTTGTGGGGATTATCATAAAAAACAATCCCTTTGTGTTGGAAAGCTTCCGCTATCTCCAAGATCATATGGGAAATTAGAATAAATTAAGGAAGATCACAACACTACCATTGAATTAAAACCCATAGTCTTCACTAAATGGGGAGATTTGAACAAGGAAGTCATAGGTGAAGAAGATGTTTCTACTTGGTTATACAAGGAAGAAGAAGAATAAGAGCCACGACCTATTTATTTTGATCACAACAACAAAGGTTTTAAGCTTATAAAAAACATGGGATTCATAGGAAAAGGTGGCCTTGATATACATGAGTAAGGTATGAGAGAACCTATTATCCTGGAAAAGCAGAAGAAGAATCAAGGCCTAGGAATATGGTGCGTTAGACAATGTTACTCCTAACACTAGAAATACTGTTTGTGAGGAAGGCCCTTCCTCTCCTATGGTTAAAACATCTAATGATGATGATTCCATCGAAGAGTCATTCATGTACATCATGACCTATTCAAGAATGCTTTCATAAATACCATCGTTCATTTGACCAACCATCCAAAAACATGAACTTCAACCTATCTATCCTCAACTTATTGGCTAGGACCAACAACAAGCACCAATTTTAAACATATTCCAATACAAAGTAGCTATTGCTGAGTTTATGGGGTTAAGAGATGGCATACCATCTAGAGATCATAAGGCAGGATTTGACATAGAACTTGGTGAAGAAGCATACTTTTGAGGAGAGATTGGGTCCTTCAATTGCTAAAGTAAAAATTTAAAAATAAAAAAGAGATCCCCTAGTGAAAACCACAATGTGGTGCTATTGGATCGTGAAAAAGAAAAAACAAAGGATTTATCTAAGGGTGAACACCTCTTTGAGGCACCCAAAGATGGAGGATTCAATCTCCCAAGTATCACTCAACACCAAGAAAGATCAATAGTGCTAGTAGAAGACTCTAAGCAAATAAATGCGGGAGCATCAAATTCAGCTAAAATCACCTTCTATGTAGCTTATTTAGAACCTCAAGAGAAGAAGAATTTCACATCTTTCTTCGAAAAATGTACGATCAACTTTGTTGGAGCACAACAATCTACTGAGAGGGGGGGTGAATTAGTAGATGTTAAAATTTTAACCCTTTAACCTTTAGAGAAGACTAACTTCTTAAACACTTAGTGTAGATTGAAAAGTGAAATACATAAATTTAAACAAGCACACAATCAAACAACTCATAACACAAGATATAATGCGGAAAACCCAAGATGGAAAACCATGGTGAGAAAATACTGGTAGGAGCTACTATCCTAATCTAGCCTCACAAAGAAACCTTCTACAACTTTTTTAAGGAACCAACCCTAAGGAGACACCAATCCCTTAATCTGGGCACCAACTCGCTATTTGATAGTACCAACCAATTAGATCTACAACATATAGGATTATTACAATTTGTTCATCAAGAACACAAATCAATGTTACATCTTACTCTACAACTGCTCAAATTTCTGTTGCTACCATAGCAACTCTCTTCTCTACTTAGCACACCTCTGCTCTGCCCTATTCTTCTCCTTTTCTATTAGTGCATTCTCTATCTGCCTCAATGCAACCTCATACACCTTTTGTAGCTCTCTCTTTTCTTTTCAGTGTATTCTTTATTCACCTCACGAGCCTAGAATGCCTTCTACTGTGTGTACTCTCTACTCACACAGTTACCACACCGATCAATGTTTTGATCATCTTTTTTGTGTAGTTGCTGACCAATGGTGATTTCCTTAGGACTCTCTACCATGTTCAGATCTTCTATTAGGGTTCTAGGATATCTTCTTCACTACAATACATCTGCATTGAGCCGCACAACATTTAATTTTATTGTAGAGAATGTTCTAAGAATAACAATCTACAAAACCCTAAGATCAAATATGCATTTAATTTATTCTCCTATTCATTCACTAAAGTGGACCCGTTGAAATATCTTTTGTCTAAGGCAGCCCTAACTGGTCGAATGGTGAAATGGGTTATGACCGTTAGTGAATTTGACATACAATATGTTGACATAAAAGCAATCAAGGGACAAGTGATAGTGGATCAATTGGATGAAGAACCTATTGAAGACCACCATCCTTTGATATCGGAATTTTAGGATTAAGGAATCCTTGTGATGAATCAAACAAACTGATGGAAATTTTACTTTGATGAATATCACACCCAACATGGATCAGGAGCTGGCATTCTCTTTTTTACATCTCAAGGAGATAGTATACCCAAATCATATAGGATCACCTTTCCTTATACTAATAATATAGCTGAGTACATAGCATTGATCACTGGATTAAGAATGGAAGTTGAATGGAAAATAAAGGAATTACAAGTCTATGGTGACTCACAACCAGTAATCCGAAAAGTGAATGATGAATACCAAACCAAGGATGATAAATTGATTCCTTACAAAAGAATGGTAGACAATTTCAAGTAGTATTTTTTAGTCATTCTCTTTGAATAAATACCAAGAATCAATAATAGAGCTACTAATGCTATGGCTACTATTGGTTCTCTTATGGACATGCCGCAAAACAATCGTAAATGTGAGTTTCTTGTGGAGCAACTACTTACACCTGCATCTAAGAATCTGAACTCATGTGCGATGTTGTTGGTCCCAAATGACCCTTGTATAATGATATCTATGCCTATCTTCAACATGGAACCATACCCCTTAACCTTACTAGCAACCAAATGAAAACCTTTATTTGACGAACCTCACTTTACCATTCTTGACGATACTCTATATCGACGAAGTCTCGATGAAACATTTCTTAAATGTCTTAACCTTGAAGAGGCATTGACCGCCTTGCAGGAAATACATGAAGGTGTTTGTGGGTTGCATTCTAGTGAACCTAACCTAGTCAAGAAACTACTAAGGATTGGATACTACTAGCCTATGGTGAAACAAGGTAATTAGTTTGCTAAGAAATATCTTCAATGCCAACAACGTGGTGATCTTATTCATGCACTAACATAGGAGTTACACCTGATCACTACACCATGGTCCTTTTCATAGTGGGGACTCAACCTCATGGACAAGATACCCCCTACCTCATCAAATAGACAAAAAAATCATTATAACTATCACAAAGTACTTTACGAAGTGGATATAAGCTATACCCTTGACCTATATCACAGGCAAGAAAAAAATTAAGTTCATCCTAAACTATTTTGTTTGTCGCTAGGAAATACCTCAAACCATAGTCACTAACAATGGACTCCTTTTAAGAATCAAGATGTCCATGACCTTTGTGCTAAGTTCCACATCCAACACTTCTTTTCCACCCCGTACCACCCTAGGGAAATGACCAGGCGAAAGCCTCTAATAAAACCATCCTTAAAATCCTCAAGAAGACAGTTAATGACACTAACTATGGCTGGAACTTCCAATTAAATCCAGCTTTGTGGTCCTATCGAACTAGCATCTGTACACCTACTGGCACTACCCCTTTTCCCCGAATATACAAAACTCAAGCTATCTTGCCTATAGAGGTCAAAATTCCTTCCTTAAGGGTATCTTTGTAGAATCTTGTCAACAATGAAGAATATCGAGTATCTAGACTACAAGAGCTTGAGTTGTTAGATGAAAGATGTTTGAGTGCTCTCAACCATCTTCAAGCATACCAAAACTGTCTCAAGCATAGTTTTGATAAGAGAATCAAGAATAGGAACTTCCAAGTGGGTGACCTAATCTTGAAGGAAAATCAAAAGATTTAGCTTAATCAAGAGGGTAAAGGAAAACTTGAACCGAATTGGTTAGGACCCTTTGTGATCACCACACACTATGGCTCAGGCACATATCAGTTGGCTACCTCTGAAGGTGAAAATTTGGTGAAACCTATCAACATTAGCCATCTTAAGAAGTTCTACACCTATCCTATCGAAAGATCCTAGCAAAAAATCAAAAAAGAAAAAAAAATAGAAAAATATCAAAAAATAGTAAAGAGAAATAAATGGTCCTTTAAGTGAAAACCACTTCTATGACACTTCTAGGACAAGCACCATGGTGAAAACATGGAAAATAGGTGCCATGTTTGAATAAGCTCTGCCTCATCATCTATCAAATCTTCTCTTCACCCATCCATTCCATCCATCCATGTTATAATAAACGTGCATCCAACCATGGTGTGATCACTTGTTAAGTGTCTAGTTTTGTCTTATTATCACTATCCTCCATCCGTATTATCCCATCTATCCATAATAAATATAAATCCTATACCTAATGGGGACATCCTCTTGAACCTAATAGAAAAATTTGATCCTTGTTCATATCTCAAGTCGTGTATAATCTCAAAAAACCCAAAAACATCCAAATATCCTACAAAATCCAAAAACTTCCAATTATCCTTGAAAATACAAAAATATTAATAAATTGTCAAAAACCTCAAAAACATAATTAGCCATCCAAGTATGAGCTAATATCCCAATCCAATAATCAAACTACAAAGCCTCTATGTAGTTATGTAGGCAAGGTCATCATCGATGAGCCCTCAAGGCATTAGGTTAGTCCCCTAGGTCCTGTTCTTTGGGTTTAAATATCTTCAAAAACTAAAAAAATCAAAATATCTTCAAAACACCAAAAACAACCTCAAATAACCTCAAACGCACAAAAACATTAAAAAAATCTCAAAAATACCCTCTCTGTCATCACCTGTTTGCAATAAACTATCCATCCATAATAAACTTATCATCGCCCTCAACTTTTGACAAAGTAATCAAAGCAAACATAGCAACGGCCAAAATCTAGAACATTCATGCAAGAATCATGAAAAAATTGATCATTATTAGATAAAACAATGCCTAAATATCAATTTCCTATCAATCGTCACCATGACCATCAACATCCTAGCATGAGCCTTAATGGATATATCATTCCTACAATGGGCACCATCAACAAATAACATCTCTAAACTACAAACATCTCTGGCCAGTGATATGACAATTTTGTTTGTCTATTTTGGTCTTTTCTCTTGATTTATCTTATTGTCTTATTTTGATGGTCTCTCAAGGATGTCTTCAAAAATATTTAGAGAGGAAGGAATGAGGCATGGTCATTGATTTTGTATGCCATGTTTGTTAGATACTCTTGTAATACGACCATGGCGAATACTTGCCTTGTGTGTGTGAAGTCATTTTAGGGTACCATAAAGTGGCCTTGCATGTCAGGTTCTCCATAGCTCTCTATGCACTAGTTCAATATGCTCTGAACTTCTAAACCATACACTCATAACAAGGTTTCTATATGTCTAGTATGAATAGGAATACTCCTCTTGTTTGTAGAGTCAAAGTCCACATAATAGATACAAATCCACCTTGGTTCTTCATACCTTGGTGCATCGTTTCTATTTGCTACATTAATAAGGATTGCTATGATGAAATTACTTAGTTTTCCCCCTAAAAAGCAAAAGCATATTCATCATGTTTTTCATACAATATCAAATATTATCAAATCACTATCATACACATCCACATTCAAAACAAATGGATTTTCAACAAATTGGATCAACATCATCTATTCTTCTGTCATCTAATCTCTCTCTCTCTATCTATTCTTCCTACTGACATTGATCTCATTCATCCTGCATTCATAACATCATTAATATCACATACATCTTGCATACACAAAATCATTAGTTATGCATCCATCCATCATATATCATCCACATCATATAACATTTAGAAATCATGCATATCATCAAAATATCATGTCATCACATCTTGCATCAACAAATCGTTAACATCATCATAATCTCATAATCATCAATGCATCCATAATCATATCATAATCATGCATCATTATATCATAATCATCAACACCATTCATAACATCAATAGAAAGCATACACATTAGTAGTCGTATCAAAAAAATCCCGTCTCATATAGATAGCATAAAAAATGTAAATGCCATGGAACATCATCATCTGTCACATGCATGATACACATCTATACATCAAAAATAGATATGTACATGAGGCTCAAAAGGTTGATGAATGTACATACATCATAAATATGTCTACGTCAAAGGTACATAAAAATATACATCAATATATGTACAATGCATATCCACTCCTGTGCTCCTCTCTATCAAGAGGAGGTTGATCAGGAGGTGGCCTCATCTATTGCTCTTGCTCTTCATGTCTTGGAGACCTCTATGTGTGTTGATTGTGGGATAGAGACTTGTGTGTCTGTAAGATATGTCTTTGTGTTGGTTGGGAAGAATGACCAACTAAGCCTCCCTCTGATCTGCTGGAGTCCGTTGTAGTAGCAGTTGAAAGGAAATAGAAAAGAACAATGGAAAGAACTAATAAATGAGAAATTGTTTGAAGGAAAGATATTACCAAATAGATTGAAGTAGTAAAACCAAGCACCACCAAAGCAAGAGAGACACAAGAATTTGATAAGGGGAAAAAACAAGAAAAACCCCAATATTATGAATGGAGGCAAAATGCCTAAATAATAATACAAAGAGAGAGAGAGAGTTGCAGCCTTAGGCTTGCTTGCTTGAGTCTTTTAGAATGAGAGGAGAGGCACCTTAATAAGTAGAGGTGAGAAGGAGGAGTTGGAATGTAACTCCCAACCCAATGAATGCCACCATTCATCTATGTGTGTGCAAAGTGTCACCTCTTAAGGAGGTGGTTACAAATATTCCTTAATAAAGGAATTAAAAATAAGCCATCCTCACACATGTGTGAGATGACAAAAAAAGACAAAAGACTTGTAGGGATTCCTTTGGAATATTCCTACAAGTTAATAAATAATTACAATTAAAGAATAACCTTTACCAAGTAAAGATTAATCTTCTAACAGCAGTCCTAGTTGTGAACCTTGGTTGTCTCCACTCTTGTGGGACAACTGCCTCATATAATGTCTAGTAATATGTGTCCTCTTGTACGAGGCACTCTCTCTCATGTATATGCCTATCCATGGTCACCATGGACCCCTGTGCAATCTCCAGTTGGATGCATTGACTATGCTCAGTGTCTCTCTCACCAATAGCGATATCTCTCTTTGTTGTAACTATTGCAACTTGTGCCTCAGTAGCCTGTCGACAAGCAATCTCTTCATCCTACTCTGATGCCCTCAAATCCCTATCAACTATTGGTCCCTCTGGGCAGTCCTATGTAAAACTTGGGCCATGACTTGATCTCGCTTTGTGTAGTACCCATCATGATCTCTACATGCCTAATATCTCTTTGATAGAGAAAGAGCCTGTCAAACATCTGCATCCTGTCTATCTCTATCTCCTCCTACCCCCTCATCTCAAGGAGGGTCCTACTATTGTTAGTCTTGCTAACCATCATGCTGTGGTGGCTACTATGGCTAGTTCTACTAAGGTGGCTGCTGAGCTACATGATTAATAACCTACCTAACCTCCTCCTCTACCCTCTATATCATTCCTGAGCTCTACCCAACTCCCCCTTTGGCTGTCTACTCTAACCAACCATTGCTCTTGGTCCACTTGGAGGATGTGTGAACCATAATGGCTATCTCTGGAACCACCAAGCTGTGTAATTAGGAGTAGTCCCAGTATCATCTAGACCACCTATCCATCCCCACAACTGTGGAACTAGTTGAGCTACCTCTCCCAAGGTAATATTAGGCACAATTGTGCCTTCCCAATGCGTGATCTCTCTAGTCATTTGAGTGAAAATATCATGGTAATCATCTGTGGGAACTACTTGCTACTCTTTGAACTATCTCATAACTCAATCTAATAGGTATCGATCAATGATGTGTGTGGTATGGCCTATAAGATATCATGTATGCTAATGAAAGGTTAAATGCATATGATCATTAGACTACACCTCAATCTAAAGGTAAGGTGTCCAAATGAACTCAACCATATCATCAAAAAGCCCCCTCCAATAATTTTTTCTTTGTGTAAGCTGGCTATTGTACCTATAAACCAATGGATCTCCTAGAGCTCTATCTGACTTGCTAATAGGCCAAGTGATTGCAATCTACTCCCAGGCCCATACATGAAGAAGTGTGACCCTTGCTGATAAGCTAGTTGTTAACCTGTAGCATACCTGGTGAATATCATGGTACAAGTGCATGAGGATGCAAGGTCACCATGTATAGATAATCCCCTTTGAGATCATCCCCTCAATCAGATATCCCCATCCGATGGAGAATCCTAGTGACCTCGTAACTGGCATCAAAGGTCCCATAATCAATGCAGCTAAACATAATACAATCTCGGGGACATGACCATAATATGGTCTCAAGTCAAGCTATCCATCAATGATATCAAGTTGATCATCAACGATATCAAGCTGATCATCACCGAGAAGTCTCTCCATATATGCAATACCTGCATCCATGTCATAGATGACTCAGGCACCTTTAGGATGTGCCAAACATTCTCTAATGTGATAGTACACTCCCTTGTAGTGAGGTGGAATGTAGTAGTGTCTGATCGCCATATCTCCACCAGTGCAGTCATCATCGCTTGATGTGCTTGAATATCAAGCATATACATGATGTGGAATAGTCTGACCCAGCCAAGAACTAAACATCCAACTCTCCTAATCAAGTGAATCGGTCCATAATGCGAGGTATCTGCTCTTTGGAGTTGATAGGGTGAAGTACTACCTTAAATCAAGAAGCCAATGGTGTCAATTTTGTAAAAATATGGTAAAAATCCTAAGTGCTTAACCTGAAAGAGCAAACATGTCGATGCATAATAGTCAGATGCAGGCCATTTTTCGAAAGTGTCAATCCCCCAAATTCAAAAGTGAACTTGTCCTCAAATGTGTCACTACTCGTGCGTTGCTTCAATGCAAACACACCAACCCTCTTCAAAGGTGTTACTTCGTTGCAAAGGCATCAATCCACAATTGCAAACATGCCCTATCGGGTTTCCAAAGCGTCGATCTGTAGATTGACACATTTGTTTTCTTACCTTTGACTAGTAATAAATGCACTAAAAATCACATCAAAGCTTAAATTAAAGGCATATGTACTGTTGGGCCCAATCCTGCTAGCCTCTAGAACTGACAAACTTTGTTTCTATGGTGTGGGGTATGAGGCACATGAGCCATTGCTAAGAGTGGTCCAAGTGTTAAGAGCTCTCAAGAGAGAAGATAATTTCTAAAGCCGAGTGTGCAAATGAGGATGTTGTGAGATTAATTGCCTATATATTACTCCAAAAACATAGGGTTTTGCATGCGACTACCCTACTATATCATTTTTCGAGCCTCATTTTTAATCTTGATAATTTTTTTGTGACCCCTAACGCCTTGTTTTTGTCCTCTTTTCATTTGAACTGGTTTTGAACTCTTGTCATGACGTTGACTTAATTTTTTTTTTGGCCAACCTCTGGAAGGGGAAGCCTAGCGTCTGATCATTCTTTTTTCATTTGTTGGAGCATAGTGGGGCATCAATTTTTTTTTTTTTTCAAGTAGCGATTATCTTTGAAACAACGTAACAAGTACATTGTGTCAAAGAATGGCAAAATGTAGACATGCAAAAATGCCTAACTCATATCACACATCCGTGATCTTGCATTTTTCATCATTTCCATCATGAACATTGCATAATTTATCATTTTCATCACTTGCGTCACTAATTCCCCCTTTAACATCATTTCTCATTAATTATCCCAATTTCTTCTATTAATTAAATGATTTTGAATTATTTAATTAATTTTCCTCTTATCACCTCTAATTGAATAATTTTTGATTATTTAATTAACCATAATCTATTTTTCTTCTAATGTCTCATGATTAAATAATTTTTATTATTTGATTATCTAATTTCTTCCCACTTGCATGGAATATTCTTTTTTAACAAGGAATATCCTAATCCTCCATAATTAAATAATCTTGAATTAATTAATTGTTCTAATTTCCCTCTCAAAGGCATATTCCCATGGAATATTATTTTTCAAAATATATCAAAATATCTTAACTTTCTCATTCATCCTTAATCCTTCATTTTCTTAATCCAATCTTCACCCTTCATTTCAAAATATCTTAAACCAATCCCTTAAATTGTGGAGATATTTTGAGTTCAAATTAATCTTGATCCTTCATCCTCCTTGATCTACTCTCATCCATTGATCTCAAGATCTATTATGAACCGTTGATCTAAATCTTGAAAATATATAAAACATCCTTCATTCCTCCATAATCAACACCTATAATTTTTAAGCACATTCATATCATTTGAGCATCTGAGAAATTTATCATCATCTAGGTCATCATTTATTCTTTTGCAATCATGGGAGCTAATGATTTGAGCAACCCAACACACCATCCACCATTCAAAATAGAATGAGAGGTTTTCACTTGTTTGGTTTTCATGTTTTGAATTGGGTTTTCATTACTCTATGCTGATTTCTAACCTTGTTTGCATTCAATTCCATTTGTAGGTGGGATTTGATCATTTTCTTGATTTGGGTATTGTGAATTCTAATCCTTGATTGAATAATTCATGTTTCATTTCCATTTTTCACTAACCCCACTTCACAATAGTGACTCAAGAAAATGATCAAGTCTAGGAAGCACTAACATATGAAGACCTGTTTCTCAAGAAAGGTGAAAAGGTTTCCAGATTCTAGAATGGCTTTAAAAAAAAGACATCCCCAAGCCTTGGGGAGAAGTGGTATAAATCCTCATAAGGTATTTATCACTTGAGGGAATGTATAAAAGGATATACTCATATAACTCTCTAATTCTTAACTATCTTTTTCATAGGAAGACAATGAGTTTTCCTTTTTTTTCTTATTAAGTTGTCTTGAACATTCTATGAAAAAAATGCTTCTTGAGTTTCCTCTACATCAGAGCTTAATCTATTGCATCTACAACGAGTTGGCTAAAACCTCTATCCCAAAACTTCTTCCTAGGTTTTCCAACCCAACCAAAATACAACCTAATCCAAAAGAAGATGCCCCCATAACTACTTCCCCCACCCTTGCTAACCCTAGGTGCACGGGGTTGAGATGTTCCCTCTTTCCTTGCACCCTAAAGTTGTGGTGGTGGATAAGCTTGTCTGCATCCAATCCCATGCTCATAAGGTTACTATTCTAGCCCTACCTATGATTCCTCAACAAGATGAATATTCTATTTCAGTTGGCATCCATAGTATGTCTTATGACCAAAAAAAACCTAACTTGTAGATTAAGGGCAAGATAATTTTGGAAGAGGATTCCTTACTCAACCCTCCTCCTAGTCCCTTTATTCTCCTCGTGGATTTTTCCAACCCCATTGATACCTTTCCAATGGGAAAAAATGGTGCACTCCTTCCAAATCCAAGAATCCCAGAGTTGCTAGGATTGTGCAAAAGGAGATCGTTGATCCCTTGTGTAAGTAGGAAAACATGCAAAATCCAAACTATCATAATTATATCAATCTAGAAAGTTGCATTGACATGTTGGAGGATAATTTAAATCTACATAGCAATATTATGAAGTGGTTTGTGTGACATATCAATATTCTATAAAAAGAATTTAAGGGATTGAAAATGAGCTTTCTAAGATAGATAAGGAGGAAGACAAAGGCCATTTTGATGATGAGATTTGGCAAGAAGTTAAATTCTTCACCACATTCCAAATATGGGAACATTTAGAATAGAAAATACTCACCATTCAAAGAAACTAGGATGATTTGAATGAAATTTTTCCTCAAGTTGTGGCCTTTATCAAAAACACAATAAAGAATTTAACCATTAGTTTCTATGTGCTCCAAAAAGAATATAGAAAAAGAAAAGGGATATTAATTTTGAGGTCTTGCAAGAAGAACAAGAGCTAGGAGTATGGCCTAAAATTTTGAAACCATTGTTATTGAGGAGGATCCCCTAGAGGCTTCTTTTGTGGACCAAGTGAAATTATTGACTAAAGAATGGCTAGATACTTCAAGCTTGCAAAATCTTGCCAATATTAACTAGGAGGTTCTTTCTTGGTGTTTCTTTGGTTTTGTGTTATGTTGACGTATCTTTTCTTGTTTACAATTCTTGTTGTCTTTTGGTGGTTTTGATTGTTTCATATCTTATTGAACTTGTTCCTCTTGCGTGAGGCTTGCTTCATCATAAAAGGGTTTGGTCCCTTTTAAAAACCCATTCTTTTATCAATATAGAAAAAAAATCCTCCTCACATATTGCTTCACCTGATTTTAAATCAACACAGTTACTATTATGGAAACTAAATATCCCCATAAGCACATCCTCTTCCTTTTGTGCAATAATCTACACCTCAATCACCAACACCACCATGTCCTCCAAAGGATAAACCACTATCAATGAAAAATTATTCTCTATTACAAAAAAAATTGCATGCAAGGGAGTAGAATATGATCTACATCGTCCTCATCAAACATATGACCTTCATGGATCATCTTACCTGTCATCTCCACATTCACAATGTACTCTTTAATTCTTCCTTTTACGATTCTTGTAAGAGATTCTTCTTGTGTAAAACTTGCGCTTTCTTCATCTTCATATCTTCTACCACCACATTCTTCTCCTCTCCACTTAAAGTTACCAATATTCTACCCCTCAAGAGCATCAACACTTGCTCTCAATGTTTCCAACTCATAAGTGCCCTCTACACATGGGCCTTTTTTTTGCTCCATAGCTATATATTTCATAGGCCTTCTCAAGACCATTATAATATTTCCAGAAGACATATTCACATACACCCAATCCCAAAGAGAGATACCTGAGACAAACACTATCATACTAACCTTCAACACAAGACTAGTTTTACCTCATTGGTCTTTCCAACCATAGGTTTTTCTCACATTTGCAACAAATCCACTAGAGTGTTACAATGCACATCTCAACAAGAAATTTCTATAGTAACACTTAATGCCTTCCTCTTGTAGCTCTCTTTAGGTGTAGTACTTACTCTCACATTTGCAACAAATTTTAAGACCTTTCTCAAGGCACTTGTCAACAAGGAATCCTTGTTTTGAAACCAAATGATAAAATATAGGTAGGGGATTCTATAGTAGCCTAAACATCAAACAAAAAATTACACACTAAGTAGAAGAAAAATAATGCAATTTTCATTAACTGAATAATTACCTTAATTGGCTACAATAGGTTGATAGAAGTCCAAAACCATTGCATACATAGAGATTAATGGAAGGGTTGATTAATGCCAAGGATACTTAAATCCATCAATCAACCCTTTTTAATCTAGGTCTTCCCCTATATCTTCCATCTTGAACATAATTGACCTTAGCTTGACTTCCCTTCCTTGAGTGAATAGCTTGAGAGTTTCTTCTCAGTCCTACTCTTTGCCCCTCTATCACCAGCCTCTCTCTCTTGTTCACTTCCTCTACACAACAAAATCAATGGGCTTATTTTGTAAGTCACCTAGCAATTATACCCCATCATTTCATCTACTTTCTTAATAAAAACGTATCTTCTATCTAGGGTAACAACCCAAATATTATCATTATCCACTAAGATTTTCAATGGCTACTAGAATACGTCACTTGTGAAACACTTGCCCACACAAATACACACAATCACCACTTACAAGAAAATGAAAAGTCAATTCCCAAGAAGTTGGACAATCACAAGAGGAAATACCAACTTATAATAGTGAATTGTATATAAGAACCACTTAAAATAAGAAATAAAACACATGAACCTTGTAAGAAGACACACAACCACCAACATGGATAAAATATTGACAACTTTTTTCCCTAAGTGCCCCACTTTTATGCATGCCTAGTGTTTGAAAAAATATTAAATGAGTCAAAGAAACTAAGAAAAGTTGCATAACAATTAGGAATAGTTGTTTGGAAACAAAAAACTATTGTGCAACACCTAGGAAACAATTGTGCAACAACTAAGAATGGTTGCAAAACAACTAGGAATATTTGCACAACAACTGGGAAATAATTGCACAACAATTAAGGATCTTGTGTAGCAATTAGATGCCTTGTTGCTGATGATGCAACTATGAGTATTTAGTTTTTTTGAAGTTAATTGGAATGATATAAGACCTAGTTGATTAATTCAAACATGCCATTTATTAAAAAAATACACACCAAAAAAATAGAAAAATCTGAGCTATCCCTTATTCTATTTTTGGTTGATGCAAGATTGATTGTGCATCCTAGATGCTCTTGGATCACCATTTAACCAAATTTGATCCAACATAAGATCTTCCAATGTTACATCATTAAATTCATTAAAAACATTCATTTGCATTTTCTCACCTTTCTATTATAAGAACTTTTTTCTATCATTGACCGAGAATTAAAATGAATGACTCAATATTTGAGAGCAAAAGATTAAGTTTCAATAGCAAATAAAGTTGTTATAAAACAACTTCATTTTTATAAAATAGTTTATTAATAAAGAGTAAAGCTTTTATTTAAAGGTTTATCTTGAAGGCTATATTTGAAATGATTTTATTGAGCTAAAGTGTTGGATTTAAAGGAAAATCATAAGTTATGTAGCACACCATCATCATGTAGTCACTTATGTGAAGCAGGAAGATTCAGGCTCACAGGAAATTCTGCATCATCAAATTTTTTATTTATTTTTGTTTCTAGTTTTGATGATTATTGTTACTTCATAGATTTTGTCATCTTGCTTTAGAGGAGGTGCTAAATGAAGGTTTCTATATCTCAAATGGGTATTACTCTTGTAGCTACATTGTATAATGTTTATGGATTGTTTGAGATGATTTTCATGATCCTAAATGGCAGTTTTATTAAGTTTATAAGCTGCTTATGATGTTTTTATTTGATGCCCTCTAGAAACCACTATATGACTATAATTATAGCTTTAAGAAATCTACATTTAAATGTTTAACCTTGACACTTAGTGATAACAAGAATTAAAAAATTCTATTTTACCTATTCAAAGTTAATTCATATATGAGATTGATCAGATTAACTATTATTATTTCCTTTAGCAATACAATCAAATAACTATTGTATTTTAAACACTTAATGCAATTGCTTACTATTATGCCCTTTTTGCTTTTGGAGGAAGTAATTTTATTTACTCCTATTGATCTTATTGCTTAAGTAATGTTTTATCTTGGCAACTTTTATTGCTAAAAACTAATCTTCCTTGTGGCAACGATTACCTTGGTGGTTTTCTCTATTTGCATGGCGAGCTTTTGTGGCAATGATCAAAGTTTTCATTGATCCATTCTTTGTTCTTGATAGTAGTTACCATCCCTTGCTCACTTGGTTGTTTTCTTCATATGCATTTTATAGGAATTATTTTGTATTAATTTTCTTGGTTTTTTTTTGGTTATTCATCGTTTGGGGAAGACATGGATATGAAAATGCTTATACTTTGAGTAAGATAGAATTTTGCAAAAGAAATCTCCATTAGAAAATTTGAGAGAGTAGAGTAGAGAGGAATATCTATGGAAGAGAAGTATAACTTTGTCGAGTAATGTTCAAAAATATTTTAAAATCTAGAATGTGAAATATGTTTTGTATTAAAAATAACATTTTGAAAGCCTTATTGAGTGAGTGAGAGAAGTGTGCAAGATGAATTATGTAGCATAATGTATTTTGTGTGTGAGTTGCTTAAGGTTATAACAAATAAATAAAATTATTGTGTTTGGATTTTTTTATGGGTTTTGTTACTCATGGGAGTGTGCAATAGTTTATGGTTGTAGGGATTTGGATGCTCTTAAGTGGGTTCCCTTTCTTTAATTACATCAAGTGGTATCAGAGCTATATACTTCATTGGATTTATGTTGAGGAAATCATTTTTAAGTTATTAGAGTAGATTTTTTGTTGGGAGATTGCATGAAGTGAGTTGAGTAAAGCTTAGCTAGAAGGTGCCTTTGAAGACTAAGATTTATATTTGCAATTGTAGAAGTCTTGTAATCATAGAGAGCTTTAAGCTCTAGGAAAATTTGTTGCAAGTGAGAATTCCTATAATTATTGAGGAATTTGAGCTTTAGAAAAAAAATTTGTAGGTGAGAGATGAGGCATGCAATTAGAGTTTATAGAGGCATGAGTGTGTGGGAGAAAGTTTGTTATTGAAATATTTCTAAAATTTGTTGCTAGTGGAGTCCTATTAATACAAGGGGGTTTATGCTTTAGTAAGTTGTTGCACATAGATTCTTGTGATATCATGGAAAAAGCTATGTGAATATCTAGAATTTAATGGTTGTATGTGTGTAAGAAATGTATTCAAGAAAGATGACGATGATAGTCACAAAGAAACCAATAAACTTTGCGTTTATGGAGTAGCAAGGAAGGATTCATATGGACAATGTTCTTGAAGGGTTGGTAGAAATCTAATCAAGGTTTGGTTCATTGGAGATTAAGTAGTATAGAGAAGCTATTGCAATTAAAAGTAAATATGATGAAGAATGTTTTGTAAGTGGCATAGTGAAGGATGAAGGAGATGATGAGTGGGGTGGAGAGGTAGAATATTTCTACTTGGAAGAAGGACAAGATTTGAGTGATTTCCATGAAATAGAAGGGTTTAGAGAAGGACATCCTTTTGGAATGGGATAGAGAGTGGAGAAAAGATGAAGAGATGTGTTGTAGAGATTGGAAGATTAAAGAGTTTAGAAAATAAAAGGTAAAGGAAGAGAGAGTGACCATTGTTGACAATTTAATTGATAAATATATTTTTTAGGAACCTACGATAGAGAACTTTAGAGTTTTACTTGAAGAGTGTGGAGTTAAAGAAGGTGATTTAATGCAATAGATTGAACTAATAGAAATAGTGTTTGAGTTAAGTCAAGAAAATGATAGCGAAAATGAAGAAAGAGAAGGACTAATTGTGAAATTAGCTATTGAGTTTGAAAGGGTTGTAGGCAAGAGGAAAAGTTGTAAAAAATGTAAATGAGAATTTTGTAGATGAGAAAGTGGAAGAAGCAGAAAGAAAGAAGAATGGTAATGCTAGAGGCTCTTTTTTGTCTAACATTTTTTTGTTTGCAAGAAATGAAGAAAAATAATTAGATTTGGAAGTTAAGATGGTAGTCTTTTAAGGACCCATACTTGATAAAAAAATTGGTGAAGATGATAATATCCTATTGTGAGAGGATATGAGAAAAATAAATGGGTTATTAGAAGGAGAATTGTTAGATGAACTTGGGGAGTTGATGAAGATGTTGATTATTGCACAAAAAGAAGATAAGGAGGAACTTGCGAAAACACTTGTTTTATAGAATATTAATTGTGATGTGTGTGTAGGTAAAGAATGAGATGAAGCAATGTGTTGTGTATATGACATCGAAGATGAGATCCTCATGCAAGAGGATGTAGAGGAGGATGTTTTAACAATAGCATATCTTTTAGAAGGCATTGAATAGGTGGTGAAAGAGAATGCAGATGTGGGAGTT
>VDFB02095883.1:0-26972 GCA_007258455.2 Sequoia sempervirens | reverse complement strand
TATCAAAGCATTAAATGATTACACCGTTCAATTTCCCAAGATCAATGGCATGTATTCAAACTAAAAATATGGGAAAATTCTGCAATATTTTGCATGAATTCACATTAATAATGAGGTGACTGAGCTTAGGAGAAAATATTACTTGGGACTCGATGATAATTTGGAAATCATTCACAAAGCTCAGCATACTGGAGGCAAGGGAGTTCAAGCGGGAAAACTTTGAAACTATTATTTTGCAGAGTAAGTTCACAGAAACCCTCTGTAGCAAGTGTATAAGAACTGAATTTTCTTCTACAAGTAGACACTTAATAAATCAAGTAGGAGTAAATTCTTCATCATGCCACCCAAAATAAGTCAACTTGTGAGTAAAAAGGAAGAGTCCACAGTTTCTAAATCAAAGAAGAGGTCCCTACAACAATCCATTTTAGATATGTTACCTAATTCTATAGACAAAGGATCCAAAAAGGTGTTTAAAGATACAACCCATGGATGTAGAGACCCAATTATCCCTATCTCAGGGTGGGATCTATTTTTCTACTTCTATGAAAAAAGGGTTGAGAAGGTTCTAGTTTCAAATCCTTGGACCTTATATTTGGCCAAATTGATAGTCCCAAATGTCTTCGTAGATGTTGAGTTTATTAAAGTATTGGCACAATATTATCACTCGACTAATAGGACTATAATAATTCCAAATGGTTCACCATTAGTGGTGTTGACTAAAGAAGCAATTATAGAGTGTTTTATGTTAAACAAGCAAGCTATCACTAAGATCAAATTGGATAGAAGTGAGGAGGATTATAGGAGATTGAGAAAAACCTATAGGAGTGATGAACTTCCTTTACACATGAAAAAGGGTGTAAACAATAGGAGGATACCTATCTCCCCCTCCCAAAATGAGCCATTTTCCTAGAAGACTTCCAAGTATATTTCAAAAGAATTTATTTTTCTTTGTGAAAAGTGCTTGGAAGAGATGTTGAAGAGAGGATGCCAACCTATCTAATGATGATAGCAATGAGGATACAAAATCCTGAAGTCAACATTGAGTATGACTTTACTACTGAAATTGAGAAAGGGCTACATGAGGTATTTTTGCAAGTAAGAGAGAACTTAGCCCCCATCACTTTTAGAAAATACTCTCTGCTATGTCATTTAATATTGTACCAAAATAGAAATAGATGGACTAAAATAATGTGTTTAGGAATGATTGATGATGAAGGGAATAGGTTTCCTATACAAAACTGGTGTTACATCTGGGATAGTAGATGTAAAAATAGTGATTATGTAATATTTCATGATGATTTCATAGTGAAGGTCATGGTTGCTCTTGGTCATATTTCACCAAGATTGCTTAATATAATCATGCAATTATTAAGACCTTTAGCATTGAAGTCAAAGCAAGGACACACTCACAATTTTGGTGACTAGTTCTTCTTAGTAGACCAAATAGTAATAAGGGTCTATGGGTTTCCTGAAGCCCCACATGTTTTACCTAAATTTATTTCTATTCAAATTTCATTTTTATAATTTATGTGGTAAATGTTATGGATGGAGCAGGATTTTATGAAAAGACAGAAAAAGGGGACATTCCTCCCTGACCTAACTGAATGTGAGGAGCTATCCATAGGGTATAAGACTCTTGAAGAGGTGTAGAACTATTTGAAGATGTGGTGAATTCATTGAATTCATGAGGAGAAAGGTTCTTTGATCCTAAAGGGAATATTAATTTTATAAAGAAAACAATTCTCACTAAAATTGGGATTACCCATGTAATGGATTACAAAGAAAAAAAATTTACACCTGATGAAGTTTCTCAGAGGAAGAGGAAGTGGGAAATCATAAAGAGGCTTGAGGAGGAGAAGAATAAAAGGGACACTAGATTCCAAGGATTCTATGTTGAAGAAAATGATCCTATCAAAAGGATGAACGTAATAATTGAAAACTTTGAATTTTTATATGTTGAACCAGAAAAGAAACCTGAGGGTCAGTCTTTGAAACCCTCTAAGTTGTCCATCAAACCAATTGGTATTGTAATCACAGAGCCCCTACCAAACACTACCACAATATAATCAGAAGTATCCCTTGAGCAACCAATTCCTAAAAGGAAGAAGACACATGGAGTGGCCCGCTTAGTGGCATATGAAATAAGTGGAGTAGGGGATACTAAAGAGGTAGATGATGTAATTTTTAATTTTAAAGATGATGAATTTGATCAACCACCACCTAATCTTGCAACTTATGCTCACAAACTAGAAGAAAGAGTGGATGTACATGGGCATAATTATCAAGAAGTGTATGATGATGAAAGGGTGACTACTACCCTTAGATTTATTAAAGATGATGAATTTATTCAAACTCCCAAGTTTAAGGATTTTTGGTTTAAGATGAAAATGAAAGAATTTGAGGAGAGACTCCAAATTAGTAAGATGGGAACTGAGGAGTCACAACATGACCAGATTGTTTCCAAGACTCTTGAAGAACTCAAGATTAATGAAATTATTGTTAGCCCCCAAGAAGCAAGAAAATTGGTCTTAGAAAGAAATATACTAATTATTATTGGGATGGACTTAAAAACGATATTCTTACTAGATCAAGTAAGAAGCCAAGAAGATCCCATGTTGGTTTCTGAATTTAATTTAGATGAGGGAATGAGTGGCACATGTTACAATCCAAGACTCGAAACCATATCCTTTTGGAAAAAGAAAAAGAGAATAGAAAAACCAAGATTGCTTGATGTTGTAAAATAAATGAGGGGGACTTCCATGGTAAAGACACTTCAATAAAAATCAACATTGGAGGCAGCTACTATGACAATGCACTCAACAATGTTTACTAGGGATGCAGTTAAAGCTATGAAGCTTAGATTGGCATAATATGAGAAAGCACAGACTAATCTAAATGATTAATTGAATAGGTTATTCATAGAAAATGTGAAATTGAAACAACAATTGAAGGGAGTAGGTCCTTCCCAAAGAATAAAATTAATAGTATGTCAGCCCGCTTCCATCCAGACTGGTACAAGTGAAATCATTATTGAAAAAGTTAATCTACCAAAACAATAAATTGAGAAGTTGAAAAAGATTAATGAAGAAGAAAAGAAAGAGAAAAGAGAGAAACCCTCAAGGTATTGGAACAGTTTTGGAGCATAGGGTTAAGCTAATTATGGGAAAAATGGAAAATGTGTATGAATGATATGTCTCCTTGTCACAAGTAGTTGATCAGATAAAGGCCCATGTACCTATATTGGACCCCTTATTCAAGAAATGACAACTTGTACATCACACTTTAATGACTATGTGCAGAATTTTACAAAGGAGTGTTGAGGCCCCCGCAACTTTTAATCCTATTGAGCAAATGGTCTGAATGGTCACATATGAATTTCAATACATGTCTGTAGAAGAGAAAAAGATCAAGGAAAGAATGGATTCATTTCACACACTAAAGCAGTGGTTCGTGCCTAAGATACTATAGTGTAGTAAAATGTATACCCTTGCATTTTCACACTTGTTTGGGCCTGCCTTGCTTTATTTATGCTTAGAAACTTTATGGCTTAATTGGTCCTATTTTATGTCTACAAGCCCTATGAATAACATATTTTTTGTTAATCCTGACATTCTCCAATGGATAAATGATAATTTAATGACTCCATTGGTGTGTCCCTGATTTTTGGGTCGGGACTAAACTTCCACCTAGGGCATCTTACTCCCCCAAGGCTTTTGAGACCCTAATTTTGGCACATCTGGATTGGGCCCCTTTTTGGTGTCTATGCCTCAATTTTTTAGTACTTGGGACTAAGACAACACCTAGGGCGTCTTAGTCCTCCTTGAGTCATTTTTAGGATTTAATTTCAAATTCTAGCGAGATTTAGCCTCCTTTATTTAATGAATTCACATGTCGGCTTGGTCTGATATAATTTCAGGATATTAAGAATAAGTATAAATAAAAGGTTCCTTGATTCATTTCAACCCATCTTTTGTGAGATCTTTTATCATAGCATAATTGAGTTCACAAGAGCATTCAAGAGTAGATTTATCAAGCATTTGAAGCCATTTTCATATTCAAGCATCATATCAAAGTGTTTTCTTGCATCATGTGTGGTGTTGTGCTAACATTTATGATGTAGGGTTTTGATCCAAGAAAAGTAACTCAAGTATTATCTTTCAAGCATTCAAGATCCATATCCATTGCAACAATTACACACAAGTTTGCAGACTTTACAAGGGTTTGGTGAGTTGTAGCATTGCATGTTGTTCATTAATCATTCCTCCATTTCATTTCAAGGTTCAATTACCAACAAGAGTTTTGACCAAGGAAAACCCCCATTCATTAACAAACAACAAGTTTTTCACATCTTTCATATTTGTGATTGTAGATCTAGGTTGTGGACTTGAAGATCACTTGGAGTATAAAGTTGCAAAAGTTGCAAAGTTGCATTACGAAGTTGTCATCTTCATGGAAACTCACCTATATGCCATATTTAGAAGTTTCAAAACCTCAGACCAGAAGGGAAGCTTGTGCAGATCTTGGATCTCAAGATCATGTTCAGAGTTTACAAAATTCAGAATGGTACTAATACACCATCTTGGGCATCTTATTCCTCACAGCCTTAATTTTTAGAGATTTTCAAAGATGCAGTTTTGAGATCTGAAGACTTTGCATTTTCCCCAAAAAATAGTAGCAGGACTAATATGCCATCTTGGGCATCTTAGTCATCCACAACATATTTTGGTAGTTAGTTTTCATTTCCATAATCTTCATGACATCTCTAGATTTCCCAGGTGCACACATACCATCTCCCTGTTGCATAATTTCAGCATTTGCATCTTTCATTTATCTTGCATTTTTTAGTTTTAGGTCATTTTGCATATCACAGTGTATTCAAACATTTTATTTTCCAAGAACTTGCTTGGTGGTGAACCCCTTAGAACTCAAGAAACTCTTCCTAGGACCCGAGTCCTAATTGACAACTGGCTCACCTTGAGAGGTTGTTAGTCAATCCAATTAGGACTCTTAGGAAATTAATGAATGGTTGAGTGAGGAAAGTGTGATATCCCAAAAAGGTATCCATTTTCCTCTTCATCATTTTAATGAGCCCGACACTTTGTATTTTCTGATTTGGAGTCTATTAAGTCCTCAGATCTAGATAGCATTCATTATTTCATTGCATCTTGCATTAGTGAAAGTGCATCTAGGTATCTTTCCTCTTGCATTAGTGAAATTTCATTTAGGGTTTCCTATATTTGTATTAATGAAAAGTGTATATAGGTTGCATATTTACATCATTGCATCATTTCATTTCATTAAAAAAGTGATAAGTGCATTGTTTTTTATCCCCATTGCATTATTATTACATTCAAAATTGAAAAAAATGCATTCAATTGCTTGTTTCTAGCTACTTTTCCTTGCACTTATTTGCACATTTTTTAGTTTATAAGCATCAGCATACTGCATCGACAATCTGTAAACACTATTGATATTCTAGAATTCCCTATTTTTCTATAGAAAATCTCTGCTAGGACTAAAATGCCCTTCTTGGTGTCTTAGTCCCTCTCAAGATTTTTGCTTCAGAAGTCTCTCTCTACTGTTTTGTCTGTTTCAGCCTCTAGAACTTCAGAATCTTACCAGGAGGACCAAGATATCCTTCTTGGAGTCTTAGTCCCTATTGACTTTGATTCCCAGGTTTTAAGGATCTGAAATTGCTCTTCTATGTTTCTATGGGTTGCTCTCTATTTTCTATTTCAATTTCTAGATTTGTTGTTATTCCATTTTCTTTCATTTCAAGTGCATTTGTTTAATCTTGCATCATGGATATATGCTTTAGAAAATTGTGGATGTCCTTGAAATCTTTGGTAGATATGTCCAATTATGCCTTTGGTAATGACCCTAATGAAATTGAACTCACCCATGCTCACTCAACTCCTAATGCATGTCCTCCTTGTGATGCTGACATCATTGGATAAGATGATGATAGCATGAATAAGTTTATAAATGATTGTCTTGATAACCTTAAAGCTAATGCATCCTTTTATCCTTCCATGAAACAACCAGACCCTCCCACAATACCACCCATTGAGATGTTCAGGTACTTACATCATGAAACTGAAGTGAAAGTTGAACCTAAGTTCCCTACAACAAGTGAACCTAGTTCCTCTAAACAAGAAAAAAATCAACCATATTATGATAACAAAGTAACAAACACTACAATTAACTTAGAAGAAACATATGGAAAAAGGTTTCACCATCTTGAACAAACAAGGTTGTGACACAAGAAGTGAACATGAAATTCATCGACTCTTAGAGAAAAAACCAACCAATGAAAACACAAAAGGATTAGGATACCAAGATCCCTCTCATAATGACAAGCCTCCTAGAGAATATCTAAGGCTCTGAAGTGATGGTACAATATTGATCTTGGACTCTCCTGATTTAAATATCCTTCTCCCTCAAGAACAACCAATAGACCATACCAATAACAAGCATAAAGATAGGATAATCTCAGGACCTCCTTCCGTCTTCAAACTAACTCAATCCAAAAAACTTTGCAGCTCTAGAACCCTAACTTGATGGGTTCCCTCACAAATTCCCTATTCTCCTAGTAGTACTCCACAAAATGTTTTTCCAACATAATTTCCTAACCAGACCCAAAACCAAAAATCTAATCACCATTCCAAATACCCTTTAATCCATTTCAAAAAATATCAAGATTGTCGTTATGGTTACTTTGGAACAAAGCCTTCAAAAATTGACTATTGCACTGCAATTTAGGCCTAATTAGGCTTGTTTAACAAGGAAACAATAGGGTATTCTATCTCCAAGCTTCAAAAATTCACTCCAATGCATCAAACATGTTTTATAAGGTCTTTCCAATCATTTCCAACCACTACAAACCAATTCCCAAGGGATTTTTTACAAACCCTACGTCCTAAGCAACTTCTTTGCCCAAAATATGAGGTTTTCAACCTAGGGCATCAACATATTTCCACAAATATTCATCCCTTCCTCCCACAAGTTTGTAGACACCTAAAAAACCATAACCCCATCCATTCCACCAATTTTCATGATCTTTCACCAGTGGAATGGTGGGTTTTACATTTTTTCTACCTTCAAAGTTGTTAAACAAGGGTTTCAAACCAGCCTTAGCAAAATTGCTCTAAAATTCTCAAATCCCAATGAAAATTGATGAAACCAAATGAAAATGACCGAATATTCAATGCTTCATCAATAACAATGAATAGATGATCACTTATAGGCTATACAAGGGTGTACTATCTCATGTAGCAACAAATTATGCCTTAAAACAAAAAAAAATAGTTTTGTTATTTCAAATTTCAAATCTACATCACCAACCTTTGTCTCAACATACACAAGTTCTTTTTAAACATTCACAAACCAAACCCAACCATTTACAACTTCATTTCAAATCCCAACCAATTCAACTACCCACAAAACTCAAAAGTACAAAGTTGCTTGAGCAACTTTCTGCAAAACTTGACAAATTTTCACAAGACTAACCCCACATGACTCAAACTAGCCAAAAACATAAAAAATGGTCTAAATAGACCTTATTACAAACAAAAAAAGTGACTCAAACACAAAAACCTAACATTTAACCCTCTTTTACAACATGAAGGCTAGGTGTCCCTACACCAACAAGTAACCTAGAAGAAACATATCCAACAAAGGTTTCACCATATTGAGAAAACAAGGATGTGAAATAAGAAGTGAACATGAAATTCATCAACTCTTAGAGTAAATACCAACCAATGAAAACACAAAAGGATTAGAATACCAAGATCCCTCTCATAACGAAAAGCCTCCTAGAGAATATCTAAGGCTCTAGATTAATGGTACAGTGATCTTGGACTCTCCTCCTGATTTGAATCTCCTTCTCCCTCAAGAAAAACCAATAGACCATACCAATAACAAGGATAAAGATAGGATAATCTTAGGACCTCCTACCCTAATCCCATCTAGAGATGTTGGTGAATCTAGCAAACGCAAGAGGCCTTATTACAAAAGTTACAACCTCTTCATCTGCCACCTGAAACTGAAAGAAAGTTATGTAAATCCTTCTCAACCAAGGATTAATATTATTACCACCTATGAACCAACTTGTGTTATATCCTAAAGAGGAAAAAGTGCCACATTGTTCCTATCATCAAATCCTTGGACATAGTACTGATGAATGTCATGCATTAAGAGAAATATTGAGCAAGTATCACTTTGATGGCAATACTTGCTCTCCAATGATCACATAGAATATTCTCCCCCCTCTTTTGTCATGTAATGGTTATAGAATACTCTATTCTCACTATTACATGACCCTTCTCATCACCTACCTCGGCCCATTCTTGTCTTGCACTAAGTAGAGACAATAAGTTGTTGGCCTTGTCCTAGTAAGGCATTTTTTGTTGTCCCTTTAGTCTGTTATCCACTTTCCACTTATACAAACTGAGATTGGGAAGGTGGATGACTTGATTTAGGTTGACTCGCCTATGCCTTACTAGTCATTTTCACTTTCTTTTTGTTTTCTTTCATGTGCATAATGTGACCCTGTGTGATATTCTATTTGATGCATCTCTCTCTCTCTCTATGTGCATTCCTCTATTTGTACCTTCATTCTTCTATATGTCGTACCCTTTTTCCTTTTGATTTATCTTTCATCTTTTCCTTTCATTTTCATTACTTATGTTTTCCTTTTGGGGATGATGCAAGGCATTGAGACATTTATGTCTCCTTCATGTCGACCCAAAAGGATTTCTTTTTCTTTACCTTTTCATTTCATTTTTCTTATGGTTTCCTTTTGGGGATGATGCAAGGCATCGATACATTCATGTCTCCTTCATGTTGACCCTAAATATTTTTCATTATCATTTCTTTTCCTTTCATTTTCATTTCCATTTCTCTTGTGTTTTCCTTTTGAGGATTATCCAAGGTGTCGAGACACCCTATGTCTCTTCCATGTTGACCCAAAAGGGTCTTTTTTTTTCTTTCTTTCACTCTCTTTGTGTCATTCTTCCAGTTTTGTGTATTTGGGGAATGATGAGAGTTCCAAGCTCTCTAATATCATTGTAGCAAAGAACATACTAACCCCAAATCCATAGATCCCTTATGTGTTTGTTGTTTTCATTTTGGGGGAAACCCCTTTCTTTTCCTTTTCTCTTGCATGACATAGCTTTACTTGGAAACAAATGACTTGGCATAGGGCTTTCCAAGTTAGCTCTCATGTCTTCCTTTTTTATTGCATTTTCATTTTTTCTACTTTAAAGTAACTTCTCACAGCAAGATGTTAGCAATTCCTTTAAAGTGGGGACATACATTGGCATTATTTTGGCATGATTTAATTTGCATTTTTTTTCCTTTTCATGTTCTTTGATGTGAACATTTGTACATTTAAACCCCTCTTGATTGCATGGTTGGCTACTTTAGTGTGAGATTGAAGCAAGTTCATCCTTTCATTAAAGTGGGGGCTAAATTTTGTGTACTAAAATGCATACCCTTGCATTTTCACACTTGTTTGGACCTGTCTTACTTTACAAATATGCTTCTTTATGGCTTGACTGGTCCTATTTTATGTCTGCAAGCCCTATGAATAACATATTTTTCTGGTTAATCTCGACATTCTCCAATGCATAAATGATAATTTAATGAATCCATCGGTGTGTCCCTAATTTTTGGGTCAGAACTAAAATTCCACCTAGGGCGTCTTAGTCCCCCAAGGCTTTCAAGACCCTAATTTTGGCACCTCTGGATTGGGCCCCTTTTTGGTGTCTGTGCCTCAATTTTTTAGGACTTGGGACTAATATGACACCTAGGGAGTCTTAGTCCTTGAGTCATTTTCGGGATTTAATTTCAAATTATGGTGAGATTTAGCCTCCTTTATTTAATCAATTCATATGTCAGCTTGGTGTGATATAATTTTAGGATATTAAGCATAAGTATAAATACATGTTTCCTTGATTCATTTCAACCCAAGTCTTTTGTGATATTTTTTATCATAGCATAATTGAGTTCGCAAGAGCATACAAGAGTATATTCATAAAGAATTTGAAGCCATTTTCATATTCAAGCTTCATATCAAAGTGTTTTCTTGCATCATGTGTGGTGTTGTGCTAACATTTGTGATGTAGGGTTTTGATACAAGCAAAGCAACTCAAGTATTATCTTTCAAGCATTGAAGATCCATATCCATTACAGCCATTACACACAATTTTTCAAACTTTACAAGGGTTTGGTGAGTTGTAGCATTGCATGTTATTCATTAATCATTCCTCCATTTCATTTCATTTCATTTCAAGGTTTAATTACCAACAAGTGGTTTGACCAAGGAAAACCCCCATTCACTAACAAACAAGCTTTTCCCATCTTGCATATTTGTGATTGTAGATTGAGGTTGTGGACTTGAAGATAACTTGGAGTACAAAGTTCCAAGCATTGCATGTTATTATCTTTCAAGCATTGAAGATCCATATCCATTGCAGCCATTACACAAAAAATTTCAAACTTTACAAGGGTTTGGTGAGTTGTAGCATTGCATGTTATTCATTAATCATTCCTCCATTTCATTTCATTTCATTTCAAGGTTTAATTACCAACAAGGGGTTTGACCAAGGAAAACCCCCATTCACTAACAAACAAGTTTTTCCCATCTTGCATATTTGTGATTGTAGATCGAGGTTGTGGACTTGAAGATAACTTGGAGTACAAAGTTCCAAAAGTTGAAAAGCTACATTACAAAGTTTTCATCTTCACGAAAACTCACCTACAGGCCATACTCGAAAGTTTCAGAACATGAGACCAGAAAGGAATCTTGTGTAGATCTTGCAAAGCAGGATCCTGTTTGGAGTTTATAGAAATTAAGATCAAGAATAATACATAATCTTGGGTATCTTAGTCCTCCCAGGCTTAATTTTTAGAGATTAGGTTCTGAGATCCAAAGACTCTGCATTTTCCCCAAAAAATAGCAGTGGGACTAATATGACATCTTGGGCATCTTAGTCCTCCACAACATATTTTGACATTCAGTTTGCATTTCCATAATCCTCACTGCATATCCAAATTTCTCAGGTGAACACATACCATCTCCTTGTTGCATAATTTCATCATTTTCATCTTTCATTTAGCATTGTTAGTTTTAGGTCATTTTGCATATCATAGTGTGTTTTCAAAAAATTTCTTTTCCAAGCACTTGCTTGGTGGTGAACCCCTTAGAACTCAAGAAACCCTCCCTAGGACCCTCCTAATTGAGAATTGGCTCACCTTGAGAGGTTGTTAGTCAATCCAATTAGGACTCTTAGGAAATTAATGAATGGTTGAGTGAGAAAAGTGTGATATCCCAAAAAGGCATCCATTTTCCTCTTCATTAGATACTAAGGGATAATCATCAATTGAAAGGATCCAAGGATTGGATAGATGATTTTAGAAAAATTGTTCCCAACTACCTCACTAATATACAAAAGGATGGTGACATAAATATTCACTGCCTCAATTTAACCTTGGATAGAATAATTGCACTAGATGTTGGGTGCTCAAAATTCATCATAGATGTGAAAGGGTTATTAGACAACAGATGGAAGAGTCACTTGGCCAACACACAAAAATACAAGAGTAGAAATGGCCTCATGATTACACGATGTACCAATGGGAGCATACATGTCTAGCTCCCCCAGAAGAATAGGCCTTGCAATGAAGTACCAAGCCTTGTAGATACTATCATGGAGAGAGGACCTTGCCAGATCTGAATGATCACAGTTAACTTACGATGAGTAACAGACTTCTGTATCTTGTGAGTGTTGTGGACTTCAACATCTAATAAATTCTCTTCACTTTTCATCTTTCATTGCTTTTAAAGTTTTATGTAATCTTATGTAAACAAAAATAATTAAGATTTTTTTATTTATATTAAAAGTGGGTAATTGACAAGACACTTTTTGACATGTCAATCAGGACAAAATTTTGAAACGTATTGTGAAATAATTTTGAAGACCAATAGAATGAAGTTATAATTGGTGGTCGATTTCTAGTTTCAATTGTTTGTTGAAGTGAATTAATGAATGTTATCTTTTTGTCTCCAGTTTGATCTTTCCTTGTTATTTAAATCAATATATCAAGGGTATATATGGTTTATCAAAACACATTTGTTTTCAAACAATTCATTTTGTACTACATTTTGGTGTCAAATCTTTGGTAATTATGGTTAGTTTCATCACATTCAAATTTTGAATTCTAAGAAATTATATACAGTAAATAGATTGATGGTTGTTTGGATAGTGAAATTATCTCTCTTAGAAATTAACTAAAATATATTGTCTTGAAATATCTAGAAGGATTATCTTAATTAAAGAGGATTTTGTGGCTATTTTTCTAACAATGATTTTACAGTGCAACTAGCTTTCTATTTTCATTCAAGATACAATTCATGATCAAAGTAAAAGACATACCAAGAAGATGGTACTCTACTTCAAACCCTCAACCTCACTTATTTTAGTCTACTTACATGGGTATATTAAGGAAGTTGCTAAACAATTAATATATATCATTTTTTTTTGTGAAGGAAAATCCTATGAGATCCAATATGGTTGTGGATCAATATCCAGTTTCTTTTTTGCTAATATTGAATGAGATTAGGGTGTTGCAACAACCAAGACGTTATACTTTAGATCATTATATTTTATAGTTATGGTGACAAATATAGATCCTCCTTCCATTCTTGATCCTTTGATTTCATTGGCCAAAGATAAGGAATTAATGTTTTCTCTCTCCTTGTACCATTTTGAATTTCAACATTATTGCAACCTTTTAAGATGTTAGATGGGCATTGCAAAAAATTTAAGTTAGCTCCATGTGCCATGCAATACATGAATCATTCCTTAATTTGTGAGAGGCTTTCCTTCAATCACCTCTGATATGTTTCAACTGTTCACTGGAATTATTTACATAATGTAGATGTTGCAAAGGTGGATTGAAGGGATCGAAACCAATAAAATGAACACAGTTTGATTCTTATTATATAGGGTAGTAATCAAATGGGTAAAATGGTGGGATTAAAACTAATGAAATGATGTTTGACATAGTACAAAACCCTTTTAAGTGCAAAGTTTTCCCATGATCAAATCCCCTGACTTGCTACCCTTTTTCTAATTTTGATGAATTGTAACAGAATAAACCTAATTAACTTGCACAGGAACATCAAATTTTTGGACTTATACTGACGATGAGTTTTGAACCATTTAGTGATGCTTCTATGTATTTTTTCAAGTGATTGTTTTCTTGAAATTTTAATGGATGCCTTAAGTTTTTTTATTAATCATTAGTTTTAAAATTACCGTTGCAGAAAGTACCTTATGTGTTTGTGCCTTCAAAAGTTGAATTGGATGGTGCTTGTAAAGTGAATGGGGAAGATGATGTCATAGTTGGGAAACTTGTTGTGAAACATTAGGTTGGTAATTTTTGGATGTTAAGGCTTCCCAGTTGGATATCAAATATCTTTTCTCATCAACTTAATTTGGAATTTATGTATAAATGAATTCTTTAATGGTGTAGGTCTGTACTGAGACAACACATGAACTAGGTGTGAAGCATTTTTTCCTTAATCATTTTTTATTTTTGTCTTTTATATGTTATTGGCTTCAGATGTTTTCATGCTCAAAGAAAAAGTTGTTTGGAGAAGGCGCGCAATACACCATGTGGTGGATACATGATTTTCATCTATTGTCTTCATTTTGAGAGAGAAAGCCAAGACACATGTCAACTCGGTGGAAGATTTCCTCAAGGATTATTTTCAAAATTTTGAGAATCCCCGCTCGCTCGACATGTCATCTCTTCGCTGTGAATAGTTTTCACTTTTAGGGGGCCATCTTTTTTGGGAGTTTGTCAAAGCATGCTAGTTTCTTTTGGTTTTTAGGATGGAAATTTTGAGTTGGTGCCATCAAGCCACATGATTGGTCAAAAAGAATTTTTCCAGGCTAATTTTTAGGATCTAATTGTTTTCAAATAACAATCTTTGCTAAATATCTAAAGGGAATTAATGCAATAGTTGGGAATTAATGAGCAAAGATTGTCATGACCTAATAAAATATCTACAATCAGATCATGAGCTATCAAATGCCAACATCTAGCAACATTTACTTCTAGGATGTGGTGGTGGTTCTCTCTATCTTTTAACTATAAATGGGAGGCGATAATAGAAAAGGAGACGTTTTTCTAAAAGTTCCAAGTTTCATTTTCCTTTTATGAGGAAATTTTATTTTTATTTTTCTTTAGGAACAAAAGTATTTTCAGAATTATTTTGTAGAATACTACTTTTCTCTAGCATGTTATATTGTTTTAGCAAAAAATATTATCGAATTGGCATCCAACCTCTATTTTTTTAGTTCATTTTATATTCAAGTACAAATTGTTTAGAAGAAATCTTTGAGACTGTGCATGTTATGGCCTTTATCAAGTTTCTTTCTTTATGTTTTCCTTCAGAATGAAACACTATGTTAAGTTGAATTCAAATAGTTTTAGTAGTTGATTTCCATGTTGTAGGCTTATATGGTAGGGTAATAACTTGTAAAAATTGGATTATGTCTGTGAACTTCTCTATTTTTCTGAAGGGTTGTTGTTTTGTTATATTATGTTGTAAGAAGAGAGTTTTTTTGCAATTTTTTAAAAAAAAATTGTTAACCTTAGAAATCTTTATGTTTGATTGGACCATAATGAGCACTACCTATGGGGAGATTTGAAAGATTGCACTATGCTTTTATTTAGCCTTTGTTGTTCATTCTCTTCCCAACAATGAAGGGTTGTGGCATTATGTGTCTAATATATTATTCATATGAAAGATTGGGTTTGAAATGTTGTAAAAGCTTTGGTGCATCGCCATTTTTTATGTTTTAAATTTACATTTCTTTCTACCCTTTTCTCCAAAACTCAAAGAAGAGTCAAATTTCTATAAAAATCCTAGAGGTATTCAGTGGGGAGAAAATCGCTCCCCCACTCGATGAATCTCCCATAAGGCTGTCGAAGAGGCGCAAGCTTTGATGATCAACAGTTCTTTTTCTGGCACACCTAGTGGGACCTGAAGTTTTTCAAACACCTGATTAGAATTCAAATGTATTTATTAAATCAGGTGAAGGAAAGAAGTTGGAAGTTTCATGCCTAGAGTCCAAACAAGAGCATCCTCAAGAGGCCATTGTTGGTATATGGAGCCCAATAAGACTCAGAGGTTAAATTTCCCCACTTTTATCGGCGTGGTTTCCCCCCAAATTATTTAACAAGGTGAAGGGGTAGCGGCCCTTGTAGGGTCCAAGGGAAACATTCCTGGCATGCTCCCTATCACGATATAGGGTAGGGTCGAGGGGCAGTGCCCCCGAAACCTCTCACAATTTTATTATTTTATAAAGGCATCAGGTGTTATTTTTTCTATTGGATGACATAAAAAAACCCTAATTTTGTAGCCAACATAAGTCTTGATAAAAGGCTAAGGGTTTGGGTTTCTGTGGACATTGTATTGTAGCAATTGTAGTGGTATTGAGTTGCAAGGATTATTGGTTGTAATCGGTTCAATTTACTAGATAATAATATTGGACTCTTTGTTGGTAGATGTAGCCCAAGTTTGGGTGAACCACATTAAATATTATCTCTTGTTGTTATTACTTTTGTGTTTTTCATTCCATTGTTTAATCTTTATTTGCATGTAATTGATATTTTCTACATACAATTCCTAACAAGTGGTATCAGAGCCAGGTTGTGTTCAATTATTGTCTGCAAGAAGTTCTCATGGTTGAGTGAGAGTCTCATGGTTAAGTGGGAGCAATGACAGATGAGGGTAAATTGAAGGTAGATAAATTCAATGAGAAAAACTATCAATTATGGAAGATGCAAATGGAGGATTATCTCTATCAAAAGGATTTATGGAGGTTGTTGGAAGGAACAACCAAGAAACTGGTAGGAATGAGTGATGAATGGAATCTTCTAGACAAAAAGGAACTGAGAGCCATTTGTTTATGCCTAGCACAATCAGTGGCATTCAATATTACAATAGCAAAGACAACTCAAGAGTTGATGGAAACCTTGGCAAAGTTATATGAAAATCCTTCCACTTCGAATAAGGTATTTCTAATGAAGCGTTTATTCAATATGAAAATGGTAGAAGGTGGGTTAGTTGTTTATCAGTTAAATGAGTTTAATGTATAGTTACCAGTCAATTAACTTCTATAAATGTAAACTTTGATGAAGAAGTTAGGGCTCTTTTGATTCTGTGTTCTTTTCCTAAAAACTAGAATAGCTTGGTCATGGTTGTTAGTAATTATGTTTTTGGTTCGAATACATTGAAATTTGATAAGGTTGTTGGTGTTATTTTGAGCGAGGAAATTCGTAGGAAAGCTCAGGTGGAACATTCACATCAGGTAGTTTTGAATGCAGAAAGTAGGGGCAGAACAAAAGAGAGAGGAAACAATTTTTGAAGTCATGGGAAGTGACGAGGAAAATCAAAGGAAAAAAGGTTGCAATCTAGAGACAAGAGGGATTTCTGGTACTATGGTAAGCCAAGTCATTTAAAGAAAGATTGTTTGTCTTAGAAAAAATAAAGGAGACAAAAAGGAAGGAAATGAAGAGGAAAATGTGGTAAGTAATAAATCTGATGAGGATGCTTTGATTTTTTCCCTTGATAATGCTAATGATTCTTGGGTGTTCGATTCAGGGGCTTCATTTCATGCTACTCCCCATAGAAGTTATTTTCTTGATTATGTCCAAGGGGATTTTGGGTTGGTTTATTTGGGAAATAACGAACCCTATTAGATTGTTGGAAAGGGAAGAATCGAGATTAAGTTGCAAAATGGGAATCATTGGCTACTACATTAGGTAAGGCACATTCCAAAGTTAAAAGAAATTTAGTTTTAGTAGGGCAACTAGATGATGAAGGTTGTGTTGTTACATTTAGTGATAAAAATTGGAAGGTTACAAAAGGTGCCTTAGTGGTAGCAAAAGGTGTGAAAGTAGGCACCTTATATCTTTGTATAGGTCATACTATTCCTTCTACTTTAGCTATTGCAGATAAAAATAAATGTTTAGGAACAATTGTTGTAGTTCAGTAGGAAGAAAAACAAACAGTTGCTATGGATTCTAAATCAGCACTGTGGCATAATAGACTTGGGCATATGAGTGCAAAAGGTATGAAAGTACATTCAAAGAATGTTTTACCAAGTCTGAAATGTGTTAATATGGATTTCTATGAAAGTTGTGTGTATGAAAAATAAAAGAGAGTTAGTTTTCTCAAGGATGGGAAGCAAAAGAAAGATGAGAAATTGGAGCTTGTGCATACAGATGTATGGGGACTAGCTCAAGTATCTTCTCTCAGTGGCTCTCAAAACTATGTAACTTTTATTGATGATGCAACAAGGAAGGTATGGATTTATTCCTTAGGTAGAAATCTGATGTATTTGAAACTTTTAAGAAATGGAGAAGCTTGGTCGAGAATGAGATAGGTAAAAAGTTAAAATGTCTCAGATCTGATAATGGTGGTGAGTATTGCAGAAAATATGTTGAAGATTATTGTTCTTTAAATGGTATTCGTAGGTAGAAAACAGTTCCAAGGACTCCACAGGAAAATGGAGTGGCTAAGCGCATGAACAGAACAATAATGGAGTGTGCATAGACTATGAGATTGCATGTTGGGTTGTATTCAAACATGTGGGAAAAGGTTGTAAATACTATTGCTTATTTAATTAATAGAGGTCCCTCAGTTTCCTTGGGTTGTAGTATTCCAAAGGAAGCATGGACAGGTAAGAAGGTGAGTTATTCTTTTCTCAAGACCTGCGGTTGTGAAGCATTTGCACATGTAGATTATGAAAATAGAACCAAGCTAGATGCAAACTCAAAGAAATGTATATTTGTTGGATATGGAATTGATGAATTTGGTTATAGGCTTTGGGATTCTGAAAATCAAAAAATTGTGAGAAGCAGGGATGTCATATTCAATGAGAAAGTGTTGTACAAAGATCAATTGCAGCAACATGAGAAGAAAGAAAATGATTATGTAGTGTTGGATGATACACCAAATAGCAATGTTCCAGTGGTTCCTCGTGCTCTGCAACAACATCAACAAAAAATACCACAAACTCTAGTGAATGTTAGATGATCTTCAAGGATAAGTAGACCTCAAGAAATATTTTCTCCCTCTTTGTATTATATTTTGTTAAGAGATGTTGTTGAACCCGAAGGGTATGATGAAGCTATGCAAGTGGATACAAAGGTTTAGTGGGAGCATGCAATGGAAGAATAAATGGACTCCTTGCTAAAAAGTGAGACTTGGGAATTATGTAAGTTGCTTGTAGGTAAAAAGGCTTTACCAAACAAATGGGTTTGCAAAATGAAAGAGGAAGATGGAGGTAAGAACATATTTAAAGCCAGGTTAGTTGTAAAAGGATTTGCACAAAAAAAGGGCATTTATTTTGCTGATATTTTTTCTCCAATTGTTAAGATGACTTCTATTCATACTGTTTTAAGTATTGTGGTTGTTGAAGATTTGTATTTGGAAGAGCTAGATGTGAAAAATTCCTTTCTTCATGGTGATTTGGAGGAGGAGATATATATGGAACAGCCCCACGGATTTGAGGTCACAGGAAAGGAGAAATTGGTGTGAATATTGAAGAATAGTTTATATGGCTTGAAACAAGCACCTCGGTAATGGAACTTGAAATTTGATAGTTTTATGGCTAAGCAAGGCTACAACAGGTGTAATTCTGACCATTGTGTTTATTTTAAGAGGTTGGAGAATGATAGCTACATTATTTTATGTTTATATGTTGATGACATGCTTATAGCGGGGTCTAACATGGATCACATGAGTGAGTTAAAACAACAGTTAGCAAAATCATTTGCTATGAAGGATTTGGGGACAACAAAACAAATCCTTGGTATGAGAAATTGTAGAGATAGGAATAACAGAAAATTGACTCTATCTCAAGTTGGTTATGTTGAAAAGGTGTTGCAGAGATTCCACATGGAGAATGCAAAAGCTATTAGCACACCTTTTCCTAGTCATTTGAAATTGACTAAGGAGATGTGTCCAAAGACACAAGAGAAGGAAGATAAAATGTCCAAGGTACGATATGCTTAAACTGTAGGAAGTTTAATGTATGCCATGGTATGCATGAGACTAGATATTGCACATGTTGTTGGATTCATAAGAAGGTATATGAGTAATGCTAGATTGGAGCATTGGAATACAGTAAAATGGGTTCTCAGGTATTTGAGATGTACATCCAATAAATGTTTATGTTTTGGGGGCTCTAATACTAATTTAGCAAGTTATGTAGACTCAGATTTGGAAGGGGATATTGATACCAGATGGAGTACTATAGGTTATGTCTTTACTGTACGTGGGACAACAGTAAGTTCGATATCATGGTTGCAAAAGGTGGTTGCTTTACCACCACAAAGGCAGAGTATGTAGCTGCAACAAAGGCAAGCAATGAGATGATATGGCTGCATCTTTCATGAAAGAATTGGGAAAACAACAAGCCACCAGTTATTTTTTTACAGATAGTTAGAGTACCATAAATCTTGCAAAGAATTCTTCCTTGCATTCAAAGACCAAACACATACAGTTGAGGTATCACTTCATTTGATCAGTGTTGGATGATGGACAAGTAAGGATGGAAAAGATATATACAGATGAAAATCCAACGTATATTTTTACAAAGGAAATGCCAAGGGAGAAGCTGAGCTCCTCTTTAGCTTCAGTTGATCTTCAAGGCTAAAAACAAAAAAAAATAGAACAGGGTCTAGGGTGCTTATTTCCAGTGGGAGCTGCATGGTCAGCGGTATTATGATCAGTCTCCAAGTGGGAAATTGTTGGTATATGGAGCCTAATCAGACTCGAAGGTTAAATTTTCCCCACTTTTATCAACACAGTTTCCCCCCAAATTATTTAACGGGGTCAAGGGGTAGCGCCCCTTGCGGGGGTTTGGGGGCACTACCCCAAAGATGAGGTCAAGGGGCAGTGCCCCTAGTGTGCTCCCTATCATGATACAGGGCAGGTTCCAAGGGAAGCACCCCCATCGGGGCTCAAGGGCTATGCACCCAAAACCTCTCATAATTTTTATTATTTTATAAAGGCGTCGGGTGTTATTTTTTCTATTGGCCGACATAAAAAAACCCTAATTTTTTAACTGACATAAGTCTTGATAAAAGGCTAAGGGTTTGGGTTTCTATTAACATTGTATTGTAATATTTGCAATGGTATTGAGTTGCAAGGATTACTGGTTGTAATCGGTTCAATTTACTGGATAATAATATTGGACTCTCTGTTGGTGGTTGTAGCCCAAGTTTGGGTGAACCACATTAAATATTGTCTTTTGTTGTTATTATTTCTATGTTTTTCATTCCTCTGTTTAATCTTTATTTACATGTAATTGATATTTTCTACATACAATTCCTAATAGACATTTCCAGTACTCCTTGTTACCTGCCTTGGTACCTAGGAGTAGACTTACAGGTTTTGTATCACCTATAATGAGTGATAGAGCAAGGAGTGAGAGCCTAGAATTTAGAGCCTTATCTACTCCACTTAGAGGTTGAACTTTCCAAATCAGAATACTAGTATACCTGATTCATAAGTATCTACTCTCCATGGCTCACTTAGATGCCCCTACTCCTAGAAATTTCATAACCTGGGATAGTGGTAGTCCACTACAACCACCTATGCCCTCAGATGTATGGCCTGCCATACCTCCTAACACCCTCAAGGCTATTCCAAGATTTTTCGAAGAAGATTTCAAAACGTCCTCTAAACATCTTCAAGATATAGTGAAGATATGTAGGGTACATAACATTGCGAAAGAAATTTTTTCTCTTAGGTTGTTGGCTACCTCTTTCAAAGGAAAGGCCCAATATTGGTATCAATCTTTAGCCTCCAGTTCTATCCACTCCTAGGATCAACTCAGAGAGAGGTTTTTCGAACACTTATCAGAAAAGGGAGATAACTCTTTGTTACTCCATAGACTAATCACTATCAAAAGAGCCCCACAAGAGGCCATGAGCGACTTTAACACCAGGTTTCACAAAACTTGGCAAAGAATCCCTATGATTGCCTAATCCCCAACTGCGATGGTGTTTATGTTCTACTTGAAGGCTTTCAATTTAGATATCATGGTGATGATAACTTCCATGGAAGGGGATAAATTACCCGATGTATATGAGTTGGTTGTGCATGCAGAGAACAATTTGATCAACATTGGGAGACTTCCACCATGACCTCTAATTCCTGTATTTGTAGAAATCTCTAGTGGTCCTCAAGAAGAAGCTACTCCAATAACTTCTACTACACAATTGATGACATCTGCTACGTGACATTCCATGTACGTATACCCCACCACACAGCCAAGTATGCCAGGTGCATCCTCTATGGCAGTGGACATCAATGACATGAAGAGCCTCATGCGGTCTTTTTCTAACAAGTTGGTTCTCATCAAACCTCATCAAGCAGAACCTCTGAAGAAGACCACTCAAACCTATGGTGGAGGAAAGCCATCCTACCAACAGAATACACACCAAGGACCCTCAAGAGGAGAAGGTCAACAAATGACATCCGCAAACCAGATAGTCCTGGTTACTATGCCGCTACAGATAGTCAAGGACAACCAGAGTAAAGAGTTAATCGTAGGCCAGAACAACTTGGAGGAAGATGAGAATGTATGGTTCTTCTCGTGCAATGATAGTCATATGCCCTGAAATTGTCTTAGGAGAAGTATGCAGCAAAAGGTAGTGAAACAAAGAAAGAAAGGAATGCTCCTGAATACTAAAGAATACGATTCTCTTGAAATAGAAAATTCCCACTTCAAAGCACAAATGCAAGGAATGTCCTTAGAGAAAGAATTGGATATTGTGCTCGACCAAGTGTTATTTTCATGGATGGAGGAAGAGGATGTTGTGTTCACAAATGAAGCTTCGACGACTAGTGCTCCACAAGTACAGTTGGACTACAACACAATATCCAAAAGAAGGCTCACAAGAGAATACATACAACACGCTCTGTACGTCCTTAGCCATGACAACTATCATCACAAGAAAAGAAGGCTTTGGTAGTCATCGACTGACCTACTCAACAACCAAGAATTCAACCATTACCAAAGAAGGAGATGGATAAGGTGTTGATCCCATTCATGGCAGATTTTTTTCCTCTAAAGACAAGAGAGATACCACTATTTAATCCCAAAGTCCATCCAGTCGGATTGCTTAATGTGGTGAAACAATTAAAGAAAGCACCTGCTAATGTATCTCTGTGGGATGTCATATCTATCCCCAAAAAAAATACATTACTTCAGGAAGAATTAAAGAAGGAAGAACAAATACCTCAGATGGGTGCAACACCACCGTGTGACCAAAGTTAAGATAAAGAAGCCACATTGGAACCTCAAGCTCCAAAGGCCATAAATTTTGTGAACAATGTGGACAATTTCAAGGAGAAAAAGGTAAGCAAGTCGGAGCCCACACCTTTCTTTTTAACACTTATTGTGGGAGATTAAATTTTGCATAATAACACAAATTGATTCGGGAGCTAGTACAATGATCATGCCAAAGCAAGTGGTTGATGCCTTGAAAATTAAGTATGAGCCCCTTGAGAAGGGAATCATGCAATTCAATGGGAAGAAGGTTTTAACCATTGGTCGAATAAAATATTTTTCTCTAACCCTCTTCTCATGTCCAAGCCAAACGATTTCACAAGAAGTAGTGGTGATAGACAATCCCCCAGTCTTCAAAATGCGTGTTTCAAGAGATTTCATCATGAATCTTGGTGAATATTTGGTGCTCAATTGGTACCACGTGATATTGAGAACCAAGCATGGGGCGAAGATGAAAATTTTTTCTAAATCTTTGCATCTCGAACACATAGTGGACAATGCAGTCCTATGCTTTGAAGGGACATATACCTCTTTCTTGCAAAGGGAGAGATATTGTATAGAGATGTTGGAAGATGAAGAAGACATGAGTGATCAAACTCCTGAGGAAGAGGTACTACTCAACCAATTCATTAACTCCGACCCATTTCAAAACTTTCATGCAAAAAGTCTGGGCACCTATGTCATTTTTGATGATGATCAAGTCTTTCCAAAATTGATTAAGGAATGAGAGGACTATGATGATCTGGGAGACAACCGTCTATGGACCTTATACTTTGATGGCACCAAATGCAAAGCCAGTTCTAGAGCTAGTGTCCAACTAGTGTCCCCGATAGGATCAAAGACCCTCAAGGCTTTTCATTTTCAATTCTCATGCTCGAACAATGATGTGGAGTATGAAGCCTAGGTTCATGGTCTAATTCTTGCAGAACAAATGGGCATAAAAGAGAGTGCAAGCATTCATATATTTAGAGTTATTTGTGAGCCAGATCCGTGGGAAAGCAGTTGTAAAGAATATAAGAATGAATTCATACAGACATCAGATATGGGATCTAATTTAGAGTTTTGAAGCTTTCAATATACAAGTTATTCCCCGATCTCAAAACTATGTTGTTAATCAGATGACATCAATTTGTTCACAATTTCAGCCAATTTCCAATTCAACAACAAAGTACAATGTAGTACAGATCATCGTCTGACCAGAAATTCCCAACAACGATCAAAATTGGAAAGTATTCGAGGATGACATTCAGATAGCTACCTTTATATAGAAATCAGGAGGAGCTTCTGACTATTCATAGCCAAGAGAAAAATCTCCTGAAAAGAAAATTATCCAGTTAAAAGGCAATAAGCTTCCCTGAGGTTTAATCGCCCTCGAAATTTTTTTTGACTATGAAGATGTAAGAAATGGCAGATAAAGGTTCAATGCAGACGAAAGAGATTATGAAGAGCTTGATGTCGGAAATGGCAAAAATTTAAAGGTCAAAAGGGATGTTTCATGGGAAGCTAAAGAAAGGCTAAGGGATTTATGTTCTAGATATGACAGAGTTGTAGCCTAGACCTATGATGATCTTAGAGGGTATGATCTGGGCATAGTTCAGCATACTATTGACTTGGCAGAAGCATCAAAGCTCATCTGACAGAAGCAAAGGTTGGTTAATCCAAAGGTTGAAGCATTGATGGCACAAGAGCTCACCAAATTGATCGAGTCAAGGATCATATATCCAATTAAGCATTCCACATGGGTGTCTAATTTAGTATTGGTTTGAAAAAAGAATAGAGATATTAGTCTCTATGTTGATTCTCGATATTTGAATAAAGCCTCACTAAAAGACCACTATCCTTTGCCAACAATGGAGCAGTTCCTATAGACCGTGGTTGGATCCAAGATGTTTTCGTTGCTTGATGGATTCTTAAGTTATAACTAGGTATATGTAAAGGAAGGTGACCAACATAAGACAATGTTTACCACTAAGTGGGGAATGTTTGCATATTCAAAAATGTCATCCAGACTTTCAAATCCTAGTGACTTTTCAACAAGCAATGGATATTGCCTTCAAAGGATTAATTAATCTGATTATTCTCATATATCTGGATGAAATAATGGTATTTTCAAATTCAAAAGATGATCACTTTGATCATCTAGAATTTTTTTTCCAAAAGTGTGAACAGTTCAAAATTTCTATGTGGACAAAGATTTTGGCACCACAAGACTCTCTAACACTTCTAGGTTTTTTCACCTAAAAGGAGAGAGGTAGGCCAAAATGTGCAATGTCCCCACTCAAAACTAATGCAAGTATGAATGAAATATTCCTAAATAGAGTGTCCTAAATGCAATGAACTAATAAAAGATATTAATTATTGATGTAAAACTAAGGAAATGCTAAATGTTTGAAAATATAGTGTTGTATACAAAAACACTTAGAAAGATGAATATAAATGCAATCAAAGCAGAATAGAAAAGTAAAATAGAAATAATACACCTGTAAATGTGTTGAATATTGGAATGAAGACTGAAAATAATATTGATCTTGAGAATTTGGCCTACTAGGACACTTACGCCATTTTGGGAAACCTAGTCCCAAATCTGGAAAATTGCATTGGAGCCTGTTTCAGCCAAATGGGTATTCAAATCTACAGAAACCTGTAAAAAATAGGTACATTGGGACTAATTCACCATTGATTTGACTTAGTCCACTTTGGCTTTTCAAAAAATTCAAAAGTGGAAATGAAAACCCTCGGTTTGCACTTTTTATTAAGTGTCTAGTTTTGAAACTCTTATTTTTGTACTATAATTGACTTTTTATTGATATTTTGACCTATCCAACAAGGAGATAACTTCAAAAAGTTTGAAAACTATTCTTCAATGATCTCCAAGCCTTCAAGGTACCTAAATTTGTAAACACACAAGGAGAGAGAGAGAGAGAGAGAGAGAGAGAGATAGAAATCTTGAATGTTAAGGCATGAGGGTTTGCCTTGGTCAAACCCCTTTTTAGGTAATTAAACAAAAATGAAGAAATAATGTAATGAAGCATGAAATAATGGAATTAGAGACTTACCATGATGATAGATCTTGATTTTTTGTAGCAATAGATGAAGAATCTTCCCTTGAATGTCTAAAAAAGCTATCTTGATGACATGAAATCTTAAAACCCTAGCTTGCTTGACCTAAGAACATGATGAATGATGGATGAATAATGAAGTGATTATGAATTAGGGTTTAAAAGCTTGTATTTATAGGAAATCCATCTAATTTTCCTATTAACTTGATCCCCAAGGTCCACATGAAGGAAAAATAAGCTTAAAATCCATTTTTTCCCACTCGAACCTCGAAAATAGTCTAAATGGGACTATGTCACCAAGCTGGGCGACTTAGTCCCACCTAGATGGGACTAATTCACCTAGATGGGTGACTTGGTTCTACAGGGGCTCTTTTCCAGCTGGATTGTCCAGGAATGAAGAAAATAGGTTTATATGTTGATTTCATTGGGTCTTTGATCAAAATAAGCCTTGGGATGCACAATATGGGGCCATAGGGGCATATTAATGATGATGTAAAGGGTAATTAGGGCTATGGACACAAAATTCAATGTGAAGGTGATTAAATACATTATAACATTAAAATGAGGTTACATAGCCTAGAAAGGCACAACATCCAATATGAATGTGTAAAAACATTACAACACTAGATTAAAATTAAGTTTAATTTACAAGCCTTCTAGATTAATATGAGAATGCAATTAAATACATTTTATAGTATTGAATTAGGAAAAAATAGGTCCATGAGACTTAAATGTTTAATAAAAGTCTAGAAAAGTGTGAAAGTCATTTACAACACTTTACAAAACCTTTACAAGACATGCATTTTATTCATTTTGCTAGGGTACAAGACATTAAATCAAGGCAAAATCAAGCCAAAATCACAAGGAGGGCCTAAACAAGAAGAAAAAGTAGAAGGGTTACTTTTTCCATGTCCACACTCCCTTTGAATCCAAAAAAAAAAAAAATTCAAAAAGTACCCTAAGATAAGCTGCTTGGTTTTGTAGTGTCAAAAAGAGAGAATAATAGAAATAGACCCCAAAAGGGTGAGATCTATAATGGAGTTACCCCTACCAGTAAATCAGAAGGGACTATAGTCTTTTCTAGGAAAGATCAAGTTTGTCAACAGGTTTATTTCAGATTTAACAGGAATTGTGAGACCTATCATGTTGATGCTAAAAAAGAACCTAATTTTTAAATGGACCCCCAAGGGAAAAGTATCTTTTGAGTAGATAAAGATAGCTATGTCCACCACTTCAGTGTTGGCTAACCTAGACTTTTCTAAAGATTTCCTACTGTATGTATATAGCGGCCAGCATAGCATAGCTTCGGTACTCACTCAGAAGGATGAAGGAAATAGCGGAGAGCATCCTATCACATTTCACTCAAGGACTCTTAAAGGATATGAGACTAGGTATAATTTTGTTGAAAAGCAGGTTTGACACTTGGTGTCAAAAAATAGAATCACTATTCTCGTTGCACATCCTAGTGTACGGGAGTACATCACCAAAGGTGAGATAACTGAGAAGAGGGAAAACTAGATCACCAAGA
>VDFB02095882.1:0-20048 GCA_007258455.2 Sequoia sempervirens | reverse complement strand
AGAATTTATCCCTGAATTGTTACTCATATTACCCACACTAAATGACCATAGTAAACCATGGGAAGGGATTTTTAGTATTCTTATGTTCTACAAATTATTGGTGAGGAGTTTTTCCCTAAAACTTGAGTTCATAAATAAGGGACAAGGCTACCTATGTCTTCAAATGCAATATACATGTGAGTCTACAAGTATTAATAGACCCACTTGTCCATTTTAGGATTGTTCATGTGTATTGGATATATTTTAATATTTAGATCAACCCTTCCCACTTCAAACTAAAAAGGGGAAACTTATCCATTTTAAGCCTTAGGAAAAAAAATTTATATTTTATTTTTATTGGTATGAGTCACAACTTAGTCTACAATTTAACTTCACTCAAAATTTAAAAACTGTAGTCACAAATCTTGGCCCAAAACCAAAGTCTAACCAAAAAAGTATCATGAACCCTTGGTTCTCCTTAAGAAATGATGATGATCATGGTAGCCTCTTATGTGAAAAAATATATATCAATGCATCCTTTAGTGACATTATCTCAAGAAAGATAGCCATCCTAAGTAAGGAAAGAAAGGAAGCCATCATAGGTACCTTATAGGCATAGGTGCCAAGCTTCTACCAAACTATAACCTTAAACATATTGGTAGGGTAAACATTTCAAATCCTAAACCATTAAATCAACTACCTAAACTTGTAATTCATTTTTGACCAATACCCCTATCAACCAATAAAGATTCCAATACATTTAATTTTCCACATAAACTCTTAATTCATCATATTCCAAACTCCCTATCAAATCTTATAAATCTAAAACTACTAAACCATCCACCTAAAATTATAATCCCTCATCCATTAGACCCCATATAAACCCATAAAAATTATATACCATTAAATCATCCACCTAAATGTATAATCATTCATCTATCTACCCCTCCATAAATACCCATAAACCCTACAAAATTAAATCCCCCACCCATCCATATCAATGATCAATATAATCCATACATTATCATAGGTCCTAATCCTTTGACCAGTGGTCCTCCTAGTAAAGATGATATATATTTTAATACCCATGAATAGGAAATCATTTTAGAAGAAAAAGATCTTTCTTGCTTAAACTGATACCAAAACCAAGATGTGCTTAACCAAATCGATGTATCAAATGAAAAAATGAAAACCCTATCTAATTACAAAAATCCTCCATCAAATAAGAATTTAAATCTTAAGAAATAAAACTAATGAATCTAATCAAATAAATCAACCCAAACCAATGAATCAAAATAATCAATTGAACATAGTTATGAAGGATGTAATCCAAGCTATGCTTACAAGGAATCAAAATTTTGAATCTAAGGAGTTATTTCATACCCCTCACAAGCACAAACATGTCAACACCATTCAAAATCACCCTAGCATTACCATTCTCACAAATCAATGCACACAAAAAACTACATTAAGGAAATACACCACTTTCATGCTATCCATAAAATATAAGATCCATAAGCCTCATAAAGTCGTTAAACATTCCACTTATCAATGCTTGAATTTGAAAGGCTACAATCAAGAGATCATTGATAAATTCCACACAAAGCTTAAAAGGAAAACATTCCTAAATTGTAAAATGAACATCAAGATCATTACCCACAACACACGAAAACTTGTTGATATCCAACTCAAGGTCAAAGTACCTCCATTGAACCTATTAATCCTATTCCTAAACAAAAATCATCTCAAACCCCCATCAATCTAATCCAAGAACCATCATAATAACCATTAGGCCCAACTACCTTTCTTTGATATAGTTTCCTCACAAACTAGAAATTTGAAAACCTTGTGCTACCTAATGATGGGTTTGCATCATTCCTTCAAACTAACAATTACCCCATCACAAATTGAATATGTTGAATCATAAACTATCAAGGGAAATTATTAGGCCTTAAAGAGAAAGGAATCTTAGAGCCTATTCAAGTTTATGTAAATCAATGAAATTAAAGTAATTAAATACAACTCTTGTAATGAGAAAAATAATAATTTTAGTGTTAATCCCATGAATACTATGCTTACTTTTCCTTGATACTAAAATTGGCTCCCTCTCATCATTTCACCAAGGAAATTACTGTCATCCACCATTTAGTATCACCCCTATCGTCAATTCTTTCATTGACCCCATCACTATCCTTAACTATCCACCTCCTTCAATAAATACTCTAGATCAATGAAAGTACAAAATATATGACCCATTCTATAATGATTAATCTATCACCATCTTCATGGGAATTCAAATTCATGTATCCCTTAAGAATCATGTATCATATTTCCAAATATCTAAAAATTTATACACCCAAATGGTCTCATCTCCAAACATTTTGATGGCCAAATCTTAAAAGATCAATATGAATAAAAAATTACCATATTCCTATACCCACCATTCTAAATCTAAAAAAAAAAATATTTATAGCCAAAAAGTGCAAACTTCAAAGTTGGCATGAGTTACAAAACCCAAATTTAAAAATATAAGGAGATCAAACCAAGAATCCATGAATATATAGCTAAAATATAGTGATCTATAGTCCCCAAATCCAAAAAATTACTAATCCACTAGAACCACAAAATGTATTGATCATAAATCCAAGTAATCTAAATATTAGAGCAAAGATCGAACAAACTAAATCACAAAAAAAATTGGGTCCCCAATTCTAGAAATGTGGATACTCACTCTTAGATCCAAAACCCTCTATCTATGAGCATAAAAATCCACAATATTCTAATCTAACAAAGCTTAAAATTCACCATCACATCCAAAAAGAAAATCCATCTCCAAATGTAGCATGGTATGTGAACTTGTTGGTCCCACCTCCTATTAGGACTAGAACATTTGTGCATTCCTTCATATTCATGTCCTTCCATCCACCCCTCTTACCTACTCTAATCCATTATCTAATATATCTCCATCACGATACCCCTTTCATATAAAATTTTGTATAACCTACCTCCCACCCTAGTTTCCTTGGAAATACCACATGAGAAGCCAACCTAGAAATCATCAAAGCTCACACATGAAATTTACTTGAAGAAAAGAAATAGTAGTGTAATCCACTTGAATTTTCCATTTATATTAGAATATTTATCATCTTCTAGTGGAAGAAAACACTTGATTTCATAAAATACAAAACTAATCAAATAGTAAAAAAAACTATTTTTTTAAAGTAAGAAAAAAGTTGAAACATTGTCATCTAATAAAAATAATTTGATCAATGTCATGTCTATTAGTGAAAACCATTAATATTGTGCCTTATTTTAGTACCATAATAAACTTATTTATTAGCATCATGCATAAATTTGTCACCTATGTGTATCCTACACTTGGCGACAAGCTTCATCACTAAATCATCGCATTCATCCTTTGTAATAATTAGCCAATCATGAATACCATACTATCCTATCACCACATCCATATCCATCCCCATCCATTCATAAATATCCTTATTTATTAGTTTAAAATTGATAAAAAAAAGGACAAGATCTTCAAACATGTATTGGTAAAACTTCAGTGTTTCCAACCATAGTGTCATACATAGTGACATACCTAGAATATGAGAATATCATTCTAAATGACATAGCTATAAGAAATAAAATATTAAATCGCCTCACCCTTTTCATCTCCAATCCCATACCTCCATCCATTATCCTTATCAATAATCCCATCCCTCTATCCACCCAACAACTTTACCCTTGGTGCTAGAATAGGTTTTCTTCTTAGAAATCTAAACACTAGCCATGTTGGAAGCTTGAGTAGTTTTTGAGCTATTTAGTGTTTTCATTGATGTCAAACCCTTGTATGAAGAGAGTGTTGGAATTTTAGTGGTGTTGATAATTTCAACCCCCAACATTGGAGTCATTAGAATCCTAGAGTTGTTGGTATTCATGGCAACACAATGTTGTTGGTGTTGTCATTAATGTCTTATTGTAGTATAGTTGTAGAATTTGTGTTTGGAGAGATAGTTAGATGTGTTATATTTGATGAGAGGTATTACAAATGTTGCATATGTGTTGTAGAGATGTTATTAGTGTTTTTGGTGTAGTTGGTTCACTTGGTTTCCAAGTGCTTTTGAGAAAATTTAAATAAAAGAGAGGTTAGTGTGATAGAGTAGTGTTCATTGTTCTACTCCACATTTCTTCATAGTTAAATATATGCCTGCATAATTTAGATATGATGATTGGAGGTGTTTAGAGGTTCTATATCTAGAGTTTTAGGTTTCAGATCATTTTGCAGTGAATGTTGTGTTTGATAGTATGACTATTTGGTGAAACAAGGTGTCTAGGGGAAATGAGATTGGTCCAGGTTTCTCTACACTGAAGGTTCTTGTATTGTGGATCTAGTAAGATTCTTATATTTTTTGTATCTACCTTTCCTTTAAGTTTTACATGTTGTGGTGTTCTACAAGGTTGTTTGGTGTGTTGGATGTTTGTGCTAGTATGTTTGGTTGCACAAAATAAAGGTGTTCTTAAGTTTTAGGTGGTTACAGTAGTAGTGGTGAATATTCTGATGATGTGGAATATTCTTGGATATCATGGAGTGTTGCTATGAGGTCTATGAGATGTTTCTAGACTTGGAGAGGTGTGCTTGTGGTCGCTTGTTAGTGTTAATGTAGATTTAGCTTACCTAGTATGCTAGTGCTAATTACAGAGGATGATTGTTGTCCATGGAAGTATTGAGAAGCGTGTTAGTGTAGATTTGGGTCCTAGTGAAGTTTTGGCATGGTCTTCCTTTAATTATTTACATCATGGAAGTGTTTGGTACCAACCTATAGATTTGATGTTGCACGGTTGAGGTGTATGTGGTTCCTTAAGGCCGACCTAATTGAGATTGTTTTAGGTCACATATGGTATAAATACAAGGAGAGTTTTGTGGATTAAGTATATATTGTGTGATGTGAAATATGCAAGAGTGATCAAGTATGGTGATTTGAGTGTGATTTTGAATGCTTATGACTCCCAGATGTAGTGAGTAGAAGGTGTCTATATTTTAGAGTATTGAATGAGTTGTTTGTGCTTTATTGGAACTATATCTTTGATATAAGAGAGATGTATTATTAGCAGTTAAAATTAGCTATGAGCCACCCCTTCTATATTCTTTCTTCTAAATAGTAAGTCCTTTGGTAGTGAGCCCTTCTTTCTTTTGGGTAGTGAGCCCTCTGACAGTGAGCCTATTATATTTAGTGTTTCAATTTATTTATATAGTGAGATAATCCTCACCATGGTTTTCACCTTCTTGGATTTTCCACATAAATCTATTGTCTTGTGCATATTAACATTGGTATTAGAGAAAGGTTTCTTGGAAGAAGCTTAACTGCTTGAGGTAGATCCAAATGGCACACAGGAAAGAGGCTCCCTTGTTTGATGGTATGAATTATGCATTCTAGAAAATTGGGATGGAAGGTTTCCTTGTTTCCCTAGGGTTTGGAGTTTGGAAGTAAATTGAAGATGGATATACCATGCCCACTAATGGTCCAACAACTGATGATGAGATAAAGGCATATGAGAACAATGGAAAATAAAGGAATGCTCTTTTGAGTGGTCTTATTGACTTAGAAATTGTGAAGGTTATGAGCTACAAATTTTGTAAAGAAATTTGGAAGTAGCTAGAAAGTATTTTTTAGGAGATGATAAGGTCAAGCAAGAAAATATATAGAATTTGAAGACTAAGTTTCAAACCCTAAGGATGCCAAAAGATGAAGATATTGCAAGCTACATGCATAGAGTGGATGAATTTGTTAATTCCATCAATGGCGTTGGTGGAAAATTGGAAGAAGATGAGGTGGTAAAGAAGGTATTAAGAAATCTTCCAAAATCTTATAGTTCTAAAGTTCCTTCTATTGAGGAATCTCGGGATTTAGATCATTATTCTAGAGATTAGTTGTTTGGTTCTTTAACTACTTTTGAATTGAGAGAGTTTGGTCAAAATGATTCGAGAAAAGAGACTTCTTTTAAAGCTAGCAAAACAAATAAGGATGATGGATTGAATCTGAATGATCTTGATGAGATAGAAGAAATTTTTTTTAGGAGATTGAGAAAGGGGACTATAAAATACAAAGGTAAGTTACCATTCAAATGTTTCAATTGTTGAAATATAGGTCATTATGCTTCAATATGTCCAACCAAAGTTTCAAATGACAAATATAAGGATAATAAAGGAAAATCTCTCAAGAAAAGTTATTATGTCAAAGAAGATGCTAGCATATTTGATAATGAATCTGACTTCCCAGATGATGAAAATGATGAATGCTTGTTCATGGCTCTAAATGTTGGAAATAATTCTACTAACTTTGAAAGATGTTTGAAGGGAATTTCTCCAAAAATAGGTTACAACATCAAAGGAACTATAGGGTGATCCCATAATAGTGGTTTACAATTTTTGGCCAAACTGGACACTGAAATTATTATTTTTAACTAAATCTTTACATTCAAGCACCTATAGCGGCTAAACTGTGAGGAATTTGAAGATGGTACAAACTAAAGTCTCATCAAATTTTGTCTGTAGATTCTAAAAATAGTTTTTTCAAAAAATTTGGAATCAAATTGCACTTCTTTTTCCATCTCCCACGAAAATTGATTTTTTTCAGAAAACAACATTTTTAAAAAGTGACGCACACCGTATAACACATAACTTTTTTTCCATGAAGGATAAAATTCTAATTCTTTCAAATTTAGATTTGTAACTCTCTGATATCAGATTATGCTTCCACTTGGTTAGATAATTTTGATGAATATTTTCCTTAATCAAGTTTCAAAGTCCAAATGAATTACAATTCTAAACACAGCAAACCTCCTGCGTAACTTTTATATGTCAAAATTTTTGTTGGATCGGGACTTCAATATCTCAGTGCACTCATATTTTTCAAATTTTTTTTTGATAATCTTCTATTTTTCCATGTGAAGAACAAAGAAATTAAATTTTTGGGATGAAAGAAACCTATGTTTAATAAAACTTAAAAACAAATACATAACAAAACCAAAACTATATATTAGGTATATATTCATTTTAGTATTCATTACCATGATGTTTAAAATAGAATTTTTAAATGAATTCATTTCGATCCCCAAAGCTAAATTAAAAGTGGGCTTTTATCCGGTATGTATTACAGTGGGTGTAAAGGAGATGCATTTATAGGTATGGTTTAAAACTAGCGAGGTTCTATCCAAGGGGGTTTGATCTAAGGTGATTTGATCAAACCCTCTTCAATTGGAATCCTTAAAATGGAACTTTTGAAGGCTTAAGTCATTATATTTTCTAAAAATATGTGATTTCAGCTAAAATTTGTTCCTCTCAGGAATTGTAAACCACTATTATGATAGCACCCTATAGTGACTACTTTTCATGGGCCAGAGAGGAGAAAAATCACTAGATAATTGACAAAGGATGCTCAAATCATATGATAGGTGAGAAGAGTAAGTTTGTTAAACTTGAGAAGTTTGAAGGTGGTCTTTTTAAGTTTGGTGATGATACATCTTCTAAGATATGTGGAAAAGGTTCAACTAGTTTTGATGAAAAGAATAATACAGATGATGTTCTTTAAATGTCAATGGTCTCTAGCATAATCTTTTGAGTGCAGGGAAGATGTGTAGAAAATGATATAATCTTGTATTTCAAGATGGTGGTTGTGAAATCAGAAAAGGAAGCTCTGGAACTCTAGTTTTTGTAAGAATAAGAACATATGGGAATTTTTATCATCTCAAAGGTGCTAATGGTAAGTGATTTTTCACTCAAATCAATGAAATTTGGATATGGAATAGAAGAATGTGTCATCAATTTTGATAGTCTAGTGAGGATCAACTCTACTCAAGCTGTGAGAAATTTTCAAAGAATTACAAATCCTATCAATGCAGTTTGCAAGGAATGTTAGGTTGGGAAGCAAACAAGAAAGAAGTTCAACATCAAATATATTCTACCTTAGGACCTTTGGAATTGGTACTTACAAACCTATGTGGACCTAGAAGAACAAGAAGCTTTCAAGGTGATAGGTTCTTCATGTTGTTCATTGATGATTAATCTAGAATGTCTTGGGTAGCTTTTCTTAAAAAAAAAGTAGAAGCTCTATACAAGTTTAAAGTATTTAAAGATATGGTTGAGAATTGAATGGATATAAAAATAAAGTGCTTAAGGTCTAACAGAGGTTGAGAGTTCACCTCCAATGAGTTTAATATTTTTTGTGTAGAGCATGGAATAAAGAGGTATTTGTCAGCTCCTAGAATTCCTTAGCAAAATGGAGCTGTGGAGAGAAGGAATAGGATAGTTTAGGAAGTAGCAAGGACAATTATGAAGAAATAAAATCTATCGAATGTAGCTATTCACACTACATCATACATACTCAACAAAGTATAAGCATGAGTAAAAAATTTAGAGACTCTTGATGAACTATGGTATGGAAGAACTAGACTACTATCAAATATTTCAAAGTGTTTGGAAGCAAATGTTATATCAGGAGAGATGAAGGAATCTTTCTTAGACATTCTAGAAGCAAGGATTATTAGTGCTACAACAAGAGACTGAAGAAGATAGTTGAAAGTGTATGTGTCAAAGTAGATGAAGAACCACATAAAAGCTCAGTACTGATAAAAGGATATGAATCTAATGAGTCTTCTTGTAGAGAATAAGGAAAAGAACAAGAAAAGGAAAAGGAGATGTAGGTTGAAGAGGAAGAAGCTCCAGAAAGGATTCCTAAGACTCCTAAGTATGTGTAGAAGAATCATTCTGAAGATCAAATCATTGGTGATAAGAGAAAATGCATGTTGACAAGAAGAAAAGCTATTATGTTAGAAGAACAGGTAAATTTGTGTCTACTTACTAAAGTACAACCTAAGATAGATTTAGGCATGTAAGGATGAGAATTGGACCAAATCTATGGAAGAAGAATTGATGCATATTGAGAAGAATTATAATTGGGAATTAGTCCCAAGACCAGAAAACAAGAATGTAATTATGAACTAAATGGGTATTTTGAAACAAGATGAATGTGAATGGAGAATTTTTCAAAAATAAGGATATACTTGTGTGTAATGGCTACTCACAAGTGGAAGGAATAAATTTTAAGGAGACATTTGCTCCGGTGGCAAGAATGGGGGCCATTAGGATGTTTTCAAGGCCTTTGCAACACATAAGGACTTCAAGGTTTATTAGATGGATGTGAAGTCTGCATTCATGAATGGTGAGTTGGAAGAAGATGCATACACTAAACAACCAAAAGGATTTTAGATTGAAGAAGAAATTGTATGGATGCAAGCAATCTCCCAAAGCTTGGTATGCAAGACTAGATAGGTACTTGTTGTAGAAAGGATTCAATAAAGGTACTGTAAATAGAAATATTTAGTTTAAAGTTGAGAAGGATCAAAATTTTCTTATGGTTTTGTATGTTGATGATATAATCTTTGGAGGAAATGAGGAAATGTGCAAGAATTTTGAAAAAGAGATGTAAAATGAATTTGAGATGTCAATGTTTGGGGAGATGAATTTCTTCCTTAGGCTATAAACCAGTTAGACAAAAAAAAGATATTTATTTCACAGTTAAAATATTTCAAAGAAATGTTGAAGAAGTTTGGAATGGAAGACTCTAAATTGGTATGTACTCCTATGGTTACTGGTTACAAGTTGAGCAAGAATGATGAATCTCCTAAAACTGATCAAAGAAAGTATAGATCAATGATTGTTGGACTACTATATCTAACTTTTACTAGACCGGATATCATGCATGCAATTTTTCTTGTGGCCATATTTCAAGATCCTAGAGAATTACATGGCCTTGCTTGATAAAGAGGATATTGAATATATTTCTTCATAGTTCCATTATGATCAGGTGGAAAAGGACAATGGATGACACAAGTGCAAGTGGAAATTTCATTCTTTCTTTGAATCAAGTTGGTTTCCAGCTAAGGAAAAAGTAGGATTCAATATCATTATCTACTACAGAGGAAAAATACATTGCTACAACATCTTGTTGCACACAAGTGTTGTGGATGAAGCAAACCTTGAAGGATATCAAAGTGGTATATGAAGAACCTATTTCTATCTTATGTCTGTACAAAGTGGTAGCTATCAAACATATATAAAAAAAATCTAATTAGAGAAACAAAATTAAAGCATATATCAATCCATTATCACTTTCTAAGAGAGGTTGTAGAAAATAAGATGAAACTAGAGTACGTGCCTACAAAGTATCAAGTTGTAGATATTTTTACAAAGGATATTCCTAAAGATATTTTTGATATCTCTAGTAGAAGTTAGAGGTTATTGCTCCTCCTTTCAACTAGATGCATAAGAGTGCGCATTAGTCCAATGGAGAAATTCAAGATTTATTCTTTTGTTCTCGATTGATGAAGGATACCTCTCAAGTGGAGTAGGTAGTAGTGGTTACTAGTTGGGGTAGTTAAATGGAGCATATCTCATTCCCCTAAGGGGGAGAGTGTGTAGAAAATTAAGTGTCGTAAAGAGAGTGTGTAGTTTCTTGTTGGTGTTGCAAGTGGTGTATGAAAATGTCAAAAGGGAAAATAGAAAAGAAAAATCCTATGTAAGTACATTTCCCTTTGAATTTTTTCAAAGGAGGAGAGAAAAAATATTCAATACATGAAAGAGATTAGGTTGAGTCTATGGACCTTTTCCATTTATGTCAAAGGGGGAGAGAGAATCTAAAAAACATGGAGAGAGTTAGTGTAGTGTATGGAAAAGTATTGTCTAAAAAGGAAAGGAACAAAGGGGGAGAAAAAGTACATGTTGTAAGAGAATAAGTCTATGAAGAGAGAGTATGAAGAGTAAAGAGTTGTCCCAGTCAAGGGGAGTATTGTCTATTGAAGAGTTGATGTTGATTTCTTTTTTTATTGATGTTTTTTTTCAGAAAGTTGGTGTTTCCATCAATGAAAAAGGGGGATATTGTTGGGAGCTTGAGTTTTTTTGTGATTTGTTTGGGTGTTGTCATGGATGCCAATTCCTTGTATAAAGAGAGTTTTGGAATGTTTCTTGTGTTGATAATTTTGACCCCTAGTATTGGAGTTGTTTGAAGCCTAAAGTTGTTGGTATTGATGTCAACACAATGTTGTTGGTGTTATCATTAATGTCTTACTATAGTATAGTTGTAGAATTTATGTTTGGAGAGATAGTTGGATGTGCTATAGTTGATGAGAGGTATTGAATATGCTACATATGTGTTGTAGAGATGTTATTAGTGTTGTTGGTGTAGTTGGTTCACTTGGTTTCCAAGTGCTTTTGATAAAATTTGAATAAAAAAGAGGTCAATGTGATAGAGTCGTGTTCATTGTTCTTCTCCACATTTCTTCATGGTTGAAGATATACCTACATGGCTTGGATATGATGATTAGAGGTGTTCAGAGGTTCTATATCCAAAGTTTTTGGTTCTAGATCATTCTGCAATGAAAGTTTTGTTTGACAGTATGACTGTCTGGTGAAATAGGGTGTCTAGGAGAAATGAGAACGGTCTTCATTTCTCTAGAGTGAAGGTTCTTGTCTTGAAAATCTAGGAATGTGCTTATATTGGCTATATCTACCTTTCCTAGAAGTTTTGAGTGTTGTGGTGTTTCATAAGGTTTTTTGGTGTGTTGGATGTTTGTGTCAGTGTTTCTAGTTGCATAGAATAAAGGTGCTCTTAAGTTTTAGGTGGTTGTAGTAGTAGTGGAAAATATTTTGATGATGTGGAATATTCTTAGATTCCATGGAGTATTGTGTGAGGCTTTTAATATGTTTTCAGACCTAGAGAGGTGTGCTTTTGGTTTCTTGTTAGTGTTAGTGCAGGTTTGGCTGACCTACCATGCTAGTGCTAATTATAAAGTACATGATTATTGTTCATGGAAGTATTGAGAAGCATTTCAATGTATATTTGGGTCCCAATTAAGTTGTGGCATGGTCTTCCTTCACTTCTTCACACTGTGGAAGTTTTTGGTGCTGACCTATTTGATGTTGCATGGTTGAGGTGTATATGTTTCCTTAAGGCCAACCTAATTGAGATTTTTTTAGGTTGTGGATGGTATAAATACAAGGAAAGTTGTTTCTTGGATTAAGTAGAGTGTGTGTGATGCAAAATATGTGAAAGTGATCAAGTGTGGTGATTTGAGTGCAAACTTTAATGCCTATGATTGCCAAATGTAGTGAGCGGAAGGTGTTTACAATTTAGTCTATTGAATGAGTTATTTGTGCTTCAGTGGAACTATATCTTTGGAATAAGAGAGATGCATTGTTAGTATTTAAAATTAATAGTGAGCCACCCTTTCTTTTATCTTCTTTCTTCTATATAGCGAGTCCTTTGACAGTGATTCCTTCTTTCCTTTGGGAAGTGATCCCTCTGATAGTGAGCCTATTGTATTTAGTGTTGCAATTCATTTATATAGTGAGCTAATCCTCACCATGGTTTTTCCTTCTTGTATTTTCCATTTAAATCTATTATCTTGTGCATATAATAGGCCAATAATAAGCATACCACATAATACATGTGTTTTTCCATAATAGTTTGTCTCGCTTATGGGACATCCTAAATTTTTTCCTAAAATCATATTTTTTTGAAACATTAATGATTTAAGGCTCGAGAGATTCAATATAAAGATTTTTAATTGAAGAGGGATAGATCAAACCCCATTTGGATAGAAACCCTTGGTATTAAATCAAATCCTCAATGGAGTCTCCTTTATACCTATTGAAATATTGAGGAAAAACAATTTTGCTTCACCTTTTGGGGGATCAAATAAAGTCTTTTAGAGATTCTATTTTGTATGTAGCTCTTGTTATAATCTTTCAAAAAAGTATAATTTTGAATATATTTAATCTAATCATAATATTTATTTTTTATTTCATGTAAACATAGATTTTTCACTCAACATTTAGCTCTTTATTTCAAACATGTGTAAAAATAGAAAAATAGAGAAAAAAAAAAAACTAAAAATAATTATGCACTTGGTATTAATTTCCTTATTCCAACAAAGGAAAAAATTTAATTTGGATATATAGAAAAAGTTATGTGATATGGATTAAACCTATATATATATTGTAATTAATATTATATAAAAAAATACTTAAAAAATAAATACAAAAAAAAATTATGAAAATATATTTGTACATTAGATATTGGTGTTACCAATCTATTTTTAAAAAATAATAAATTTATAATTATTTTATGAAAAATTATGTGTTGTGGAATAAATTTCACTTTTTAAAATTTTGTTAATAACTATAAAAAATAGTTTTTAAAGCTTATGTAAAAAAATCATAAATAATCTTTGATTATTTTTTAAATTACAATCTACATAAAAATCACTAGTTCACAACATCTTCATGTTCTTAATGGTTTAGTTTCTATGGGTGATAGAAAGTGAAAATATAATTAAGAATGATGATTTAAATTTCCCACTCTGAAAAAAGTGGGACAAACTATTGTAAGCTGACCCACATCTAAACTAAACGCAAGATCTACAATCCTACATTCTACATGAAACCTTGAAGATTGGAATCACCTACCTATTATCTAATCTACATGGCTAAGTGCCTTCAAATCCTATCCTTACACCCAATTTGTCAATTCAAATTTCATAATCATCCACACACCAAAACATAAACATTACAAAATAATCTTGCTAAATATAATAATGCAACCGAGTGAATATCCAAAAATATCTATAAGCTTCATCCTTGGTCTTTAAAAAATATAAAGTTTATTAAAGTAACCAATCACCATCATTAGGATATATCATTCCCAATCATCACATTGTACTCAAGATATATCATTCCTACATAAAAAATGTCCATATCATCATAACCAAATCAATCAATTGTTGGCTCACAAGTTGATCAAGGGAAAATTATTATTTCTTTTATCTTTATATTTTATGCATACTTTCTTGTATGTGTGTGTTTATTTTTGAAACATAAAAAATGTGTGTACCCTAAGTTTATTACTCATGACCTAGGGTACATTTTTATCATTTCTATAAGTTTCATTATGATATAGATCAACAAGGTGTATAGATTTACTATCAAACTTAATGGTGAGCCAATAAGACCTGGATCTATATCCTTTTGAGGATAGGAATGACTTGGAAATGATTGTAATTGATTACCCTAATTAAACTATATGACCTAATGTAATAAATGAAATTATTTGATAAATGATAAATAGAAATAGTCAAGTTCTAACAGATTTAGAAGGTGTAGAGGACTATGTACCTACCCCAAAAAAATGGTTTTGTTGTGCATACAAGGACTTAGTTTCCCTTCAGCAAATGGATCTTTGTAGGGGTGTCCTGCTCAACTTTTAGGGTCCTCTAATGTCGGATATGAGCTTCTATTTTATGCCCGTTGCACATTTGTAATGTCATAAATAAATCTTGTAGGTGAGTTTCCATGTCTTGAAAAGGCTGGTGACAATAAATGAAAGCTCTCATCAATCCAATTCAAACTTGCAAGCTACACATTCACAAAGAGGGAAAATGTTGTGCCATATAGGGGCTTGCCTTTGTCAAAGCCTGTGTTAGTGTTTCCACTTCCACAATGACAATGTCAATGTTAGAAACCTTGAATGTAAAGGAAGGAAATGGTGAATGAACACAATGCTACAACTCACCACCCTTCAATGGCTTCCTTGAAGGATTGAAGTCATACACATCTCTTTAGGGATCTTGGATCTTTCTTGATAGAATGCTTGAATGCTTGAATTTTTGAATGCTTGGAGACCTACAATAATGTTAGTCTTCACATAGCATGAACATGAACACACATAAACTTTGACATGATGTTGGATCTTGAATTGCTATAATAATGCTCTAATATGTTACTCTTGGATGCTCTTGAGAATAATATTTTATCTTGAATGCTAGAAGGTGTGTGTTAGATTTCAAATGATAAAATCACTAGTTATTTATAGGTGTTTATCCAGTTTCCCAAAAATTAGATTTTAAAAGTTGACACTTCGTATTTGAATGTTGGATATTAAAATATCGCCAATAACATATTTGAATTTAGGTCCTAGCTAAGGAGGGGGGCCCATTTTCCCTTGGACAAATGGGTCCTGACCCAAACTTCTAGGACACACTTGATCCAAGGTGATTTAAACAATGAATGTGTTTGTTTAATACTATTTCACCTTTGGAAAATGTTAAAAATAAGGTTTTGAAATGCATAATTTGGAAAATTAGAAGCTTAATTAAGTCCAATAAATTAGGGGGCCAAAACATAATGTGAAATTGTAACTTAGGTATACAATTTTCTACACTACATTTAGCCCCCACTTTAGTGAGAATATAAAATTACGCTCAAACTCACACTAAAGCAGAGAAATATATGTCAAGAGGGGTTTGAATGTACAAATGTTGAAGTGATAGGATGACTAAGGATCAAGGAAGTTGCACAAGCCCTTTGGATCCAAGATCCCATGGAAGACCAATATAGGCACAAAAGAACACAGATGTATGATATGATATGCATCAAGACAAGATACAAGAACATACAATGTCAAAATTAATGCAAAAAGAAAAAGAGAAAAAAGATGGACTAGCAAGTTGTATTATGATGTACATCCATGAAATATATTACTCACAAGGGATAGTGAAGTTTGATATTCACTAGGTGAGACCCCAAGATAAAGTAAAATATGAGACACATGCTAGGTCTACAAGGTGCTCTCATGACAAGGTGGAAAAATGAGAAGGAAGCACCAGGTCTATAGGTGTGTACCCATTTTTCAAACCATACCAAGAGTTATAATCCCTGATAACCTTGATAAGGTGTGACAAAACTGATCAAAATGCTATGCCAATGCTTACAATAGGTTCAACCCATGAAAAACGTGAATCCAAAATGTCAAACTACTTACACTACGTTTAGCCTATGAACAAAGTGAAGCAAAAATGTCAAATGCACTGCTAAGTTTATCCTGTGAACAAAGTGAAGCCAAGAAAATGTCAAAATACTTACAATAGGCTCATTTTGTGAAAAAAGTGAAGCAAAAATGTCAAAATATCAAACACACCACCAAGTTTATCCTCTGAACAAAATGAAGTAGGAATAATGTCAATGTATACCCCACTATAAAGAATTGCAAACCACCATGCTGTGAGAAAATCACTTTAAAGTAGGAAAATATTAAATGACATGCAACTAATGATTACACAAAATTATTTGGAAATACCTATGCCAAAGATATGTTTCCAAATAAACTACATCATGATAATAGGTTGCACCTAGAATACAATGCCATGAATAACATAAAAAGTTATAGTGAAGGATCCATAAATCTAGGATCAGTATATGTCTTTGCTATAGAGATATAATAGAGCTTGGAACTGACATCATTCCCCAAATACTTGTGGAACAAAAAGCACAATGGAGGAATGACACATAAAGAGAGAAGACAAATAATATTTTGGGTCAACATGGAAGAGACCTAAATTTCTCAATTCTTTGCATCATCCCTAAAAGGAAAACACAAAACAAATATAAAGTTTATAAATGTAGTACGCAGACCAGACAAACAAATAATATTAGATGACGACTTTTTTACCCAAAATTGATGAAATGAAAAGGGTTTTAGAGTGAGATTCTCAGCTTCAATAACATAAATTGTGCCACCTGAACTTGGTTACTAAATACTATATTCATTTTATAATTATGACTAAAAGTCCTTAATCGATTATTGATTGAAAACATCTATAACTTTTCTAGGATGTATCACATTTTTTAATCCAAACATGCGCCCAAGCATTCTATCCCTTCACATAATATAGGATTAAAAAGAAAAATTAATTTCATGAAGTTTTGACCAAGTTAAGGTGGCTCTATTACAATTTTTTATATTTGAAAGTTGTAATAAAATTCATAATTAACATTGATGGAAAAATTACAAAATTATGTATCACATCCGGGATGAGTCCCCACGCGAGCATATGTTATTGCGCGCCATTCGCCTGCTGTTGAGGGTGGGTCGACAAATTAATCACTTTATTGTTTTGCTTGAATTTGAAAATTAATTTGATTGAAATTTCAATTTTTCACCAAATAGATTTTGGATGATTTTTAATAAAACCTTTAGGTGAAGTTTAGGAAACCGAAACTAATTCTTTGTTGATGATTCACAGCCTTTTAAACATGGAGCAAATTATTCAAATTTTTACGTCAAGTTGCCTAACACTGATTTTTCTGAATTTTTTGCCACTTAAGGGCCTATTTTTTCCATGATGATCCTGCACATACCCAACATATAGAAGAATTGAGATACATATAGAAGAATGTTGTGATAGATTCATTTCCTTTGTATCCCTGCACCAATGGAGCAGCAAGGTTCATCTAAAGAAAACTCACAATATTAAGACAAACCAAGCAACATGATATGGGAGATCACATTACATACAAGAAAACATAGATAACATAGAAAGTAAACATAAAGTAGTACATCACATGTGAGTCGACCTAGAGCAGGTTGTTTGCATCCCAATCTTGTTTATCATAAATGGAAGGTGGATAACTAGCTAAAGGGACTATATAAAGTGTCATACAAGGAGCATCACTAGGTTCAACACATGGTGGATCACCCTCATCAAGATGATCATCATGGTTGCCCCCAACTAAGTCCATAGAACTGGAAAATAACAAATTTAGCTCATTATGCACTTTTTCATCAATCTCAACAATCTCAGGGCTTCTCTCCTACCTACAACAATCCTTTTGATCTTTCCACAACCGCCTCATCTTCTCTACCCATAGGTCCTAGTGTAGACTACCTCAAGTTCGATAATCTATCCACACAATCAAGATCATTGGCCTTGATACCACTGATGCAAACAAAAATCACCCCAACCCACATACTCACAAATCATGAAGATTAAATAAAGAGAAACCATTTAATACAAATCTGAAAACTCCTTTCAAGTTGGATTGAACCAATTACTAATTTATTCAACATGTTATGAATCAAAACAACACATGAAACATACTTTCCAAGATCTTCCTATAGCTTCATCAAATAGAGAATAACTAGAATTTTCAATTTGAAACTCATTAAACCAAAATGAAACAATTACAAAAATTATTTAGTTGGATTCAATTACAAAATATGCACACAATTAATGAACCATGGATCATCTTGTAGCTTCTTTTTGGTGCCCCAAGCCCTCTTTTCTACTATTCAAACCTTCATACGACTCTTATCTTTCTCTTCACCTCTCACACACTAGTGCCTTATCTTTCCTTCACTAGTGTTGCTCAAACCTACAACAAAAACATCGAATGAATACCTCTATAGAGGTATCTTTCTCCTTCCCATTCCTCACAAATTCCTTCACACGTTTTTCTTTAGAAACCCCCAAAAAATTCCTTGAAAATCATCAATTATTGCCCCAAAATGGATGCCCAAATCCCCCCAAGAATAGCTATACATATTCAGAGTTTATGCATCATTCTAGATGAGACGTTTTAATCCTTCATTAACTCCTCTAGGTGTTGTCTTTACTCCTAGGGGAATTTTTCTCTATTCTGAGCATTTTAAAAACTCTAAAATCTTATTTTTTGCCTCTTTTATGTCGTAAACACCCCCATATGGTTTATACAATAGATAAACAATCAATAATAAAATAAAAAACTGATATTTAATTTCCATGGCCTCCATAATATGTTTCCAAAATAAAATTAATCAAAATGGTGCTTTGGAAGTGTAGAATCAAGTGTCGGTAGGTGAAAAAATGAAAGTTATCTTATTCACACAAAAATTGGCGTGCAATCTTGGAATGGTAACCCATGGAACCCTACAAAAGGATTTTCCCAAACCTTCATGGATTTTAAAATTTTAAACTTTTTGAAAATTGCTGAAATTATTTTAACAAACTTTCGACATTAAAATCTCCCAAACTGGAAAAGGTTTGACAATGATTATTTTTTCATATTTCACATGCCACCTTCATCAATTCCTTTACCAAAGTATTTTACTCCAATCCCTATGAGTTTTTCAAAAATAATTTTTCAAAACTGCAAGTATGAAGTCTTAAAATAACAATTTCACAAAAACTAATTTTATGAAAAATTGAATACACCAAGAGCTTTCCAAAGCTAGGAGATGTAAAATGAACCCCTAAACACATAAAAATTGAAATTCAAAGCTTGAAACTTGTTTTTGGTTGATGATGATTGCCAGTCAGCCCAGATGCTCCTACATCAAATACATTAGGTAGGGAAATTTTTGTGAGTAGAAGTCACAAAATGGAGTTGGGTAATAGAACTACCCTTTCGGGTTGTAAAAAACCTACAACAAACTACATCACTGATTTAGAAAAAAGGAATTTCTTCTTCCACCTCTTCCAGTACTTACCTGGGATACTTTCCTTCCTCCTCCACCATGTGTGCACTCTATTCATCCTTCTTCTCATGGACTCACCTCCACCACAGACCATCCTCTTTTGTCACATATCTTCTTCCCTCATTTCCTTCTTTGTGGGATCCAACCCACCACAAATTGACCACCTCCACCAAGTTCCTCCTACACAATCATCTACAACCTCTATACACAAACATGCAACATTCGTATACCCATTCACAACTACAACTTCATTTTCCACTACTGCAATCTCTTCTTTAAATGGTAAATAATCATCACCTCTAAACTCAAAATTAAAATTTTCCTTATCCTTCTTTATTGCTCCAACATCACCTTCTTCATCCTCAAAACCCTCCATGTATGCATCTTTGCAAGGTTGTTCGAATTTCTCCCATGTTTCCATGTCTTCCAAAGAACCATCATCTATTGCATCTCCTCCTTTGTTGTTTACATTGAAGGTAACATTAGAAAAATCTTGGATTTTATCTTTTCCCATCTACATCTCCTTATCATCTGCATCTAACATCTTCCTCTTAGATAACCTATCTAACATCCTCATCTCTACTTTTAAGAGATCATCCTCTTCCTCACCAACCTTCTCGTCAAATTTAGTACCATCCCTGTTCACAATTGTTGATTGCAAACCTTCTTCATCTACCTCACACAATGCACTCCATTCACATGCTACCACCATAACTTGCACCT